>NW_003797249.1:174627-193733 GCF_000220905.1 Megachile rotundata
CAAATTCCAAATCTCTCAAATTCCAAATCTCTCAAATCCCAAAATTCCCAAATTCCTAAACTCTCAAATTCCTAAATAATCAAGTTTCTAAATTTCCAAATCCCTAATCTCCCAAATCTCTCAATCTCCAAATCTCTAAACCTCTAAATCCCCAAACTCCCAAATCTCTCACTCTCCCTAAATTCTCAAATCCCTAAATCCCTCAATTCCTCCACTTCCTAATCCCTAAACCTTCCTCCCTCTCTAAATTTCCTAAACTTCAAAATCCCTAAATCTCTAAATCCCCAATCAGTGACACTCTATACCCCACCTATCCCCTCCATCAAATTAATAAAAGATACATTAATTGAATTTTCATGAACATCTTCATCAAGTCTTGATCGCGTTCTTTTTCGATGAAATTACATTCATCCTATACCTTCCCAGGCCTCGTAATTTATGCACCCCTTTCTTCCACTCGAAAAAACCACCACGCCGGGCGCAATTATAAGATTCCCGTGAAAAGCCACGCAGTTTCGACGCCGTCAACTTTGTATCTCGATCGCAAGTCCCATTACGTGTTTTATATTATGTACTTTGCTTTCGTATTTCGGTAACGTTGGATGATGGATCGCGGATAAGAAAAGAAGAAAGAGAAATTGCGAGGCACAAGAGTTAATTAAAAGGTGCAGATACATGTGCATACGAAACGAAGAGTGCATGCGGTCTTCTGTACGCGACGTGCATATATATTACTTTTTTTGCATTTATTTTCTTTTGGTTACAATAGAATTATCGTGCAACTTTGTTGCGATAAACGCAAGAAAACTTGCTTGATTGAGGTATGAAATTATTTTAGTTAGGTTAGTTTGCATTTGACAGTGTTGCATTGAGATATCAAATTATTTTGGCGTAATATTTCAATAAAAATTTTGTTGCTATTCCTTGGTAGGGTAATTTCTTCTTCTTCTTCTCGATTTGAACTATTCTTATTCTTCTTGAAATAAGAAGAATCTTCTTCTGATTTAATTATTTATTTATGTATTTTATCTGACATTGAGATTTTTGTTTTTTATCTAGCAGCATCGATTGAAATGTACATTTTTATTTTTTAAATTATAATATCAAGTGAACTTTAATTTTTGAAGGAACATCTGAGTTGAAATGATTTCATTATTACATCAAAGTCTAACTTCAAATCATTTCATCTAAATTAATATCTACATTGAAATTTCTTAATGAAGCTCAGTGAAATTTTCAAGTGGAGCTTAAATTGAAGGTATTCAATTATCACTAAAGCTTAATATTCGGAAACTGTCCAAAGAATAGCGCTGTCCGTTTTAGAGACCTGTCTCTCGATGACAAAGGTTTCTCTAAAGTTTGCATCGGACAGCTCCTAAGAATCGAACTCAAGCTTTATTAGCTTCTGTCTTTATTAATTCACGCTGCATTTAAAAATTACGCGCTGAGCACGATGCGCGCCTAATGTCCCGTAAAATTACATGTTTCCCCATGAAACGTGTAATTTACTAGTAGATGAGCGGTAAAAAACTCGATCGTGATACGTGGCTAATTGAAAAATGTTCACGTGTTCACGAATCGCGAAAAAAAATAAAATCGGTGAAGAAATCTTTGTTGAAGCGCGAATGCGTTGTAACTAATAAATTATGTAAGGTTGACGTTTTATTGACGCTTAAATGGAACGCTAATGGTAGTGACGAGTGTTAAAAGAGCAACGATAAACGCGAAAGAAATATGCTTCGTATATTGATATACCTAAGCGTAAATTGTGGAAAAAGTGTCGTAAAATGGTTACGTTTTAAGAGCGCGAAAAGATACTATTATTTCTTGTTTTGTAGGAACTTTCGGAATGTCTTCATTTGACACGTTCAGTGTGGTCGATAATATCCCCATCGGTTACTTTTTTACACGTTAGATTTGCATGCATGAGATTTCTTCGTATGAGATTGCCGTGTGTTATCTTTTCTATGCATGAGATTTCTACATGTTTGATTTTCGCGTATTCGATTTCCACGTATGAGATTTTCGAGGGTTGAGTATCCACATATGTGATTTCGATACGTCAGATTTTCACACGCGTGATTTCGGTCCGTCAGATTTCCACACATGAGTTTTGCGCGCGTTAGATTTCCACGTATGGGAATTCCATACGTTGGATTTTTGCCTGCAAGATTTCCACGTATTAGATTTTTATGTATGAGACTTTCACGCGTTTAATTTTTACGTGTTCGATTTCCACGCATGATACTTCTACATGTAAGATTTTCACGCGTTCGATTTCCACGCATGGTATCTCTACATATGAGATTTCCACGCGTTCGATTTGCTCGCATGACATCTTCCCATATGAGACTTCCATGCGTTAGATTTCTACACATGATATTTCCACATATGAGACTTCCACGCGTTAAATTTCCCTATGTTCGATTTCCACGCATGATATCCCCACATATGAAATTTCCACGCGTCCGATTTCCACGCATGATATCTCCACATATGAGACTTTCACGCGTTAAATTTCCCTGTGTTCGACTTCCACGCACCATATCTCCACATATGAGACTTCCATGCGTTAGATTTCTACACATGATATTTCCACATATGAGACTTCCACGCGTTAAATTTCCCTATGTTCGATTTCCACGCATGATATCCCCACATATGAAATTTCCCCGCGTCCGATTTCCACGCATGATATCTCCACATATGAAACTTCCACGCGTTAAATTTCCCTGCGTTCAACTTCCACGCACCACATCTCCACATATGAGACTTCCATGCGTTAAATTTCCCTGCGTTCGACTTCCACGCACCATATCTCCACATATGAGACTTCCACGCGTTCGAATTCTACGCATGCTATTTCTACACATGAAATTTCCATGCATCAAATGTTGGAGTGAGTGACATTTCCGCGTTGTAGATTTACACGCGTAGACGTCTACAAGTGAGATTTCTACGCGTTAGATAGCTGCAAGTTAGATTTCCTCGCGTCCAATTACCACGAGTTAGACTTCCTTGCGTCAAATTTTCACGGGTGCGATTTGCAAGCAGACTACTATATTTGACTTTGTTATTGGACCAAATATGTGTTGGAAAACTATGTGTCTTTATTTCGATCACCATAATTAAATTTCCATATGATACCATTGTATGTACATATGTATTGGTATGTGTTACATACGTATAGGTATTGTATACGTTATCAACTTGCATATGTTGCATAATGTAATTTTTTTATTTGTAAATATAAATGTACGTAGGCAAATTTATATATTATACCATGTATATTAATCTAGTGGAATATGGTAGACCAGTGAAGTAGTAAAATAGCAGGACCATAGATGCAGACTATAGTACTAGTGTTAGTTTAATAGCATGTTGCCATATTTAAATTTCGTTGTAAATATAAATGTACGTAGGCAAATTTATATGTTATACCACGTATATTAATCTAGTGGAATATGGTAAAACAGTGAAGTAGTAAAATAGCAGCACCATAGGTGCAAACTATAGTACTAGTGTTAGTTTAATAGCATGTTGCCATATTTAAATTTCGTTGTAAATATAAATGTACGTAGGTACATTTACATGTTATACCACGTATATTAAGCTAGTGGAATATGGTAAACAGTGAAGTAGTAAAATAGCAGCACCATAGATGCAAACTATAGTACTAGTGTTAGTTTAACAGCATGTTGCCATATTTAAATTTCGTTGTAAATGTGAATGTGCGTAGGCAAATTTATATGTTATATCATGTATATTAAGCTAGTGGAATATGGTAAAACAGTGAAGTAGTAAAATAGCAGCACCATAGATGCAAACTGCAGTACTAATGATAGTTGAATAGTATAGAATGATATTACAATAGTACAACAGAATAGTAGAACATAATTATTAACCCAGTATACAGTATTGTATAATTAAAATTCTCAGAAGTTTAAAAACTCAAAAACTTCAAAAAACGCCACTCCTCCAATCAGTTGCAATTACAATGTTTTCACGGAGAGTTAAACGCTATTTCAAGAGCGTGTCTCGTTAGATAACCGGTATCAAGAAGCAGCGCGGCGCCAAGCGGAGAGAAAAGAAAAAGCGCAATTAAAAGAAACAATCGTGCAAATCAACGTCTACAAAATCATCGAAACGCGTCAGCTATGTTTCATAAACTTTTGCGATGCTTTTTACTCATCTCCGTCAGTGACATTTAAAATTATCTCGCCTTTCTCTTACGTTCCCTCTTTCTTTTTTCCACGAAACGGTCGGGCATAAAGCGGACGCGCATATAAATTCGTATTTTTAGCGCTTTCGTGCGGGCCTGCACGATGTTGAAAACGCAAGAAGAGGAGCGGACGAAGTGGGACAAATTCTCGTGGATGAGCTCATATGCCGGGAGAATCGATCGGACTCATGCCGGGAGAATCGATCGGACTCGTCCCTGTCGATTCCAGAGAACCGTGGAGAACGCTCGTAAATGGCTTCAATAATAAGACAATTTGTGTGCCGGTATCTTTCGCCGTCTATCGAGATTCTCTTTCCTTGATCGTATTGTTCCTCTTTCGCCGGACTTCAATCTCGCCGAATTGATATCCGAAACTCGATCTGCCGATAATCTTATTTCTGTTCTGTATCTATCTTTGTTTATTGCGATACTTGTCTCGTTTTCGACACTTTAGTAATATTGCTTTGACATAGTTACGTGTTCGAGGTTTTGGTTTATTTAGGGTGCTCTTTGGATAATTTTGGGATGCTGGGGTTTTAGGGATTTTAGGGATATTGGGGCTTTTGGGATTTTAGGGAAATTGGAGTTTTTGGGATTTTAGGATTTTGAGGATATTGGGGTTTTGAGGGGTTTTAGGGATTTCAGGGGTTCTATGGATTTTAGGGGTATTGGGATTTTGAGAGTTTTAGGGATTTTAGAGATATTGGGGTTTTTGGGATTTTTGGGGTTTTGAGAATATTGGGGTTTTGGGGGGTTTTAGGGATTTCAAGGGTTCTATGGATTTTAGGGATATTGGGAATTTAAGAGTTTTAGAGATATTGGAGATTTGAGAGTTTTAGGGATTTTTGGGATTTTTGGAGTTTTGAGGATATTGGGGTTTGGGGGTTTTTGGGGTTTTAGGAATTTCAGGGATATTGGAGTTCCATGGATTTTAGGGGTATTGGGGTTTTGAGAGTTTTAGGGATTTTAGAGATATTGGGGTTTTGGGGATTTTTGGGGTTTTGAGGATATTAGGGTTTGGGGGTTTTGGGGGGTTTTAGAGATTTCAGGGACATTGGAGTTCCATGTATTTTAGGGTTATTGGGGTTTTGGGGGTTTTAGGTATTTTAGGAATATTGGAGTTCTAGGGATGTTAGGAATATTAGGGACGTGATATCTGCAAACATTGGAAAGTGAGAACATAGAGATTCTGGGACATGTGGAACTGAGGACATAAAGATTCTGGGACATGTGGATCTAAGGACGTAGAGATTTAGAGATGCAGGGATGTAGGGAGATAATGATTTAAGGATGATCCTTCATTTGGGGACGTAGAGATCTAAGGACATAGGAATTTAGAGACGTAACGACTTAGAGACATGGCTGTCTGGGAATGTAAGGATCTGGAGATATGGAGATCAAGGTCATAGAGACGAGGCATATATAGATCTCTTGCAAAAATATCTTAAAATAGAACAAAATAGAGAAATACGTTGGGAATATAGAAATGTGCAAACATAAGAAATTTGACGATATCAAATTTAGGGAACATGCAGGTCTAAAGATGTTGCTATACAAGAATGCAAGAATATGGGGACCTAGACACATATCAATGTAGATTTTATAAATGTAGGAATTTAACATTATAACATTACAGTTATAATATCATAACACTTAACATTGTACTAATCTACAATTTTGAAAACTTATAAACATTCATCTCCATATGATACTTCTATATGATCCCCATATGACACATATGTACTTCATTTTTGCAGTATATTCAATTTATAAATTGCAGTACTATTTCACCTTGAAATAAATTAAAGTAATGACTAAATATTAAGTAGAACTAAACAGAAGTAATTATTAAAAATTTTACAAGATACGCGAAACGAATAATTCAGATATTTCTTCCAATCTCAATCCTTGTTTCTTGTTTCTCGGTATCGTCCATCAAAACCAATTTATATTGATTGATTAGGTGCGTCGTAACTCGATAATAGCGCTATTAATCCTACTTGTCGTTTAATTTGCTTTTTCAAATGGAAAATCGAGGTTCCCGAGTCATTTCACCTTGTACTCTTTTTCCATTTGTCTGACTTCTCAAGGTTATCGAAACTACTTATTCGATCGAACCGTAATCCCGTCTGCTCTCTTAACACTTGAAGAACCATTTCTTTGCTCGAAGATTTCTTTGTACTTCAGAAATTTCGGAACGAATTTTATTTTCCTTAATCGTCTTATATTTCAAGAATTTATCGTATTTATTGCAGCAAAAATAATCTTAATCGTATTTCATTTTCCTCAATTTTCGGGTCGTATCAAATCTCCAAATCAATCAATTCCCAAATCCCAAAATCCTTCAATTCCCAAATCCCCAATCATTCCACCATCCCAAAAAGAACCCCAAAATCTCCACATTTCTCCAGAAAAAAAATTTGCAACAAACAGTTAAATGATCGTATCGATATCCTCCGATATACCAAAGTATAACATTTGTGACACCGCTAATTCGATCTGATCCGATTCGGCCAACCCTTAAAACTTCAAACAACTGATTAGGTGGTGTATGTGCTACGGCATGCATGGTAAATGGCGTGCAGTTACATTCGATAATTGAAAGTTGGCCTCGCGTTCTTACGAATCCAGCCCTTTAGGAAAGTCGTTGCAGCGAACATTATTATCGCGTTGTATAAACTTGTTGCTGAATCGAGCCATGTCGTGCTATTTTCAGCTGCAATCATCGCTAAAAACAGAAGTTAAGACCCGCTAAATAAACCTTATGTCTCCTTGGCAATTGTCAAACTTTCTTTTTTTAATCGTGAACCATTCTTCTCATCATTTTCTAATTTTATCGACATCTGTACAAAATAATGACATCTGTACAATCCAAGTTTCTGGATTAACTGGTGGGAGTTAAGTTTTCTTTAAACAGACAAGTTTTCATCAAACAATATGACGAATACGTTTTCGACAAAAGAAGAGTTTTATATTTTTGTCAAACAACAAAGATTACGTTTTCAAACGACAAAAGTTGTATGTTTTCGACGAACAGAGGGGGTTTTCTTCTTACCGTTAGCGATGGGTCAACTGGAAGTGTTCAGAAGCGCATTGAATGAAACATGAGGCGTAATTTAATTTAGCATACAGTGTCCCGATCCGACGTGTACGATAAATCAATTCTCTTATCGCGCGACGAATGTCAAGGCTGTCTTTGATAACCGCTCGTGAATTTCCTTTATTAACCGGTATCAAAGAAACGCGTTCTAACGAAGATTTTAATTGCGGAGAGAGGATTCAGTTTGATTAGTCAGCGTTCCAGTCGACGGAGCGAAAAGAGATGATCATAGAGATTCTTCTTCGTGACACTAGTGAGATGCCGACGTTACGGTTGCTCCTTTGTGATTAGGTTAAACAGAGAGTCGCGTAACTGGTCTAATAAAAACGCAGAAATACACGGTTGATGAACCAAAGGAAATCGTAGATTCGTCATGGATATCGCTTCCTCTGCTCGATGAATTTAATCCGTCTCGAACGCATTGCTCGGATCTATTTCTATTTTTTACTGTGAAAAAGAACGAATGACGTTTGAAAAATACGATTCGAAAATTGAGGAAAATTAAATAAAATGAAGATTATTTTTTGCTGCAATAAATACGAAAAAAATTGAAGACAGAAGATTTCCACGCGTGGTAATTCCACGCTTCCAATTTCCACGCGTGATAATTCCATGCTTTCAATATCCACATGTGGTAATTCCACGCGTGGTAATTTCACGCTTCCAATGTTCACGCGTGGTAATTTCACGCTTCCAATGTTCACGCGTGGTTATTCCATGCTTCCAATTTCCACGCGTCGTAATTTCACGCTTCCAATTTCCACGCGTGGTAATTCCACGCTTCCAATTTCCACGCGTGATAATTCCATGCTTCCAATATCCACGCGTGGTAATTCCATGCTTCCAATTTCCAAGCGTGATAATTCCATGCTTCTAATATCCACGCGTGGTAATTCCACGCTTCCAATTTCCACGCGTGGAAATACGACGTGTCGTAATTTCACGCTTCCAATCTTCATGCGTGGAAATACGATGCATGGTAATTCCACGCTTCCAATCTCCACGCGTAGAAATACGAAGCATGATAATTCCACGCTTCCAATCTCCACGCGTGGAAATACGACGCGTGGAAATAGGAAGCGTGGAATTACTACGCGTAAAATTTCCACGCATAGAATTATTGGGCGTGGAAATACTACGCATTGGAAATATGCGCAGGTTTAGAACGCGTAGAAACATTCCGCGAAACACGGCGCCTAAAAGAATTTTAAATTCACAAACAACTCCGTAATAAAAATATATCCGAAAGAACGTAAACAGAGTGGAACCAGAGATGACCTTTCACGACACTTATTGACCCGATAAGTCTCCTGACTTGTCTTCTGACATTGTCTGGTCCACCGAAATATAGCGGAGAAATCGAAAGATATACGTCACGATCATTCTCCATTAAAAACGACCGTGTGTTTGTACGCGTGATTGTTTGTTAATTACTTCCTAATGAACGTTCAGAGGGGATGAGGTAAGATTGCATGTTACGAGCTGTGCGGCGGCGTGCTTGTCAAGCAAATTGGAGAAATCATGGCGTGCAAAGCGAGCCATGCAAGAAATCCTTCCGATCGTCCTCAGGCTGCTTTCGTCGATCGCTTCACGAGAGATCGTTTGTCCTCGGATCGCTCGTAAATTCTTGTACGTGAGTCGATTGGGGTCGAGACTAAACAGACGTCCTTTTTCTCTAACTCGCAAAAAAGTCGATTCGCTAATAAACGTTACTGGCTCTGCAAACGGAAAGCGAATCGTCCAATTATGTCGGCGCTATAAATAGAAATTGTCTGGCTATAAATAGTTGTGTTTGTTTCGAAGGTGAAAATAATCGAAGGTAGTCGGAGGATATTTAGGTTCTTTGGATGTTGTTCTTTATGTGGGTGAAATTAGATACATAAGATGGGATATTTTATAATTACGTCTAACACTGTTCTAAGTTATTCTTCAGATCGACTGGAGTTGACACATATTTTAATAAGAACAGTTTCTTGAATTTAGTGTCAAGGATAAGATAGATACAGGGATCTAGGGACTGAAGACAAGGAGCCTAGGAATCTTGGTATAGGGACATAGGTTAGCTTAGACGTAGGTAGACATCAGGGTACCATCTAGAGATTCGAGGATTCAGAAATATGAGGAAATAGGGATATGGAGAATTAGGTATTCAAGGATCTACGTATGTGGAGATCTCGTAATACGTGGATCTACACATGTGAGAATCTGGGGACATATAGGTCTCGGTATGTGGAGATCTAAACATATGTGCATCTCGGGATGTGTAAATTTTGGGGATATACTGATTTCGAGACGTGGATATCTCGTGATATGTGGATCTACACATGTGAGAATCTGGGGGCATATAGATCTCGGTATGTGGAGATCTAATATGTGGGTCTCGGATATGTAGATCTTGCAATATGAGAGTCTGAGACATCAATACAGAATATTGAGATAACATATTGAGATCTAGTGATCTCACAGAGATCACAAACCCATTACAATCTATTACAAGTCCATTGTAATAGTAACCTAATCTAACAGCAACCTAATAAGTTTGACAAAGTGGCCATATAACAAGTGACACAAATATAGCAGCAAATTATAAAGTTCACCATAGTAGATCTCGTAGAGTTAACCTAATCATGTCCATCACGTGCCTCGAAGCACACATGAAAGCACTTGGAATACGTCCGATCCAGTAACTAGTAAACTATTCAGTTTCCAAGACGTTGCGAGTGCTCATCGACGATAATTGCAGGCGTTTCTGAATGGGAACGCACCTGCACGCCATGTGTACACAAAAATGGGCGCATTTCTCGAGTTACACGCGTAACATCACGCAAACGAAACATTATATTGTAATTACGGCATCCAGATAAAACAAATTGCTGCACTTGTACACTAGGTGCAGAAAGGTCTATTTTCTATATGAAAATTAACAATGTGTTGATCATGCGAATGCGGGTTATCACACAATGCGTACATGTGCGATAGAATGCACTCTTTGAAACGAGAGTACTCCTCTGAAATTGCTTTTATTGTGTCTCGACCGATCGATGCAATAAATTATGTCACTGTTCCACCGGTTCTTGTGTTTCTGTTACGTTTATAGAGACACGTAATCGTTTATTATAGAACGTTATTAAGCCAGCAGAATGATTAAGCAAGAATAAGTAAAACTGCGTCCATTTTGTTCAAACCGAAATAAAATGGTTCCGTTAAAGGTATGAAATTCGACCAGTAGGGTACAATTACAAACACCTGCATGTCCTTCGTTAAAAAACGAGAAATGAAATCCGATTACCCGGAAGCTGAGTACGATACGCACAATCCGGATCGAATTTGTCATCCGCGATTAAAAGTTCCCAAGATGGTCCACGATTATCGATCGACCCAATTGAATCCAAGTCGATTGTTCATCAAGGGTCTTCTCTTCGCTCGGTTAATTCGTACTGCAATTTCGAGTTCTTCTCGTCTGGCCGGTTATCGAGAGCAGTCGACCCAGGTAGAACGTGAGATAGAAATGGCCGATAATGGAGAAAGAGGACAGATGCTACCCACTACCGGTTGGGTTAGCCGAGAAGAGATCGGTATCGAAAGAGAAACCAGAGGCAGATGGAAACGTCATACACGTTTAAACGTAAAACGAGGTTTCATAGATCTGCAATTTTCTTCAGGTTCTAAAGGAAGATGTAACGAAGTATAAAATATATTCATAGAACAAAAGTATATTAGAAGAAACCTTGACATCACCTTCGAGTAAAAATGCTCAGCTATAAAGATGTAAAGCAGAGGGTCTAATTTTAGCGACATTTGATTTCATCGATTAAAATTGAACGCGATGTTACGTAACGAGTTTCTATTTTTCTCGTTCCGTTTAATAAATCTGTGATGGCAGAGTATGTGTTGTATTTTCTTGCGTTGTATTTTCACGAATCCTATTTCCACGCATTGCACTTCCATGCGTAGGGTTTCCACGCGTTGTATTTCCAACGCTTTGTATTTCCACGCCCAATAATTCCATACGTGGAAATTCTACGCTCCATAATTCTACGCGTGGTAATTCCACGCTTCCAATTTTCACGCGTGGTAATTCTACGCTTCCAATTTCCACGCGTGGTAACTCCATGCTTCCAATTTCCACGCGTGGTGATTCCACGCTTCCATTTTCCACGCGTGGTAACTCCACGCTTCCAATTTCCACGCGTGGTAATTCCACACTTCCAATTTCTACGCGTGGTAATTCCATGCTTCCAATTTCCATGCCACGCGTAGAAATTGGAAGCGTGGAATTACCATGCGTGGAAATTGAAAGCATGGAATTACCACGCGTGGTAATTGGAAGCGTGGAATTACCACGCATGGAAAATGGAAGCGTGGAATTGCCACGCGTAGAAATTGGAAGCGTGGAATTACCACGCGTAGAAATTGGAAGTGTGGAATTACCACGCGTGGAAATTGGAAGCGTGGAGTTACCATGCGTCGTATTTCCACGCGTGGAAATTGGAAGCATGGAATTACCATGCGTGGAAATTGGAAGCGTGGACTTACCACGCGTCGTATTTCTACGCGTGGAAATTGAAAGCATGGAATTACCACGCGTGGTAATTGGAAGCGTGGAATTACCACGCATGGAAAATGGAAGCGTGGAATTGCCACGCGTAGAAATTGGAAGCGTGGAATTACCATGCGTGGAAATTGGAAGCATGGAATTACCACGCGTGGTAATTGGAAGCGTGGAATTACCACGCATGGAAAATGGAAGCGTGGAATTGCCACGCGTAGAAATTGGAAGCGTGGTATTTCTACGCGTGGAAATTGAAAGCATGGAATTACCACGCGTGGTAATTGGAAGGGTGGAATTACCACGCATGGAAAATGGAAGCGTGGAATTGCCACGCGTAGAAATTGGAAGCGTGGAATTACCATGCGTGGAAATTGGAAGCGTGGACTTACCACGCGTCGTATTTCTACGCGTGGAAATTGAAAGCATGGAATTACCACGCGTGGTAATTGGAAGGGTGGAATTACCATGCGTGGAAATTGAAAGCATGGAATTACTACGCGTAGAAATTGGAAGCGTGGAATTACCACGCGTGGAAATTGGAAGCGTGGAATTACCACGCGTAGAAATTGGTAGCGTGGAATTACAATGCACTGTGTTTCCACGCATCGTATTTCCACTCGTCCTATTTCTACGCCTATTTCTACCTAACCTAAACCGTCTGTAACCCTTGAAATATGAAGGTACTAAAGCGAACGAAGGAAAATGGTCGACAGGTATCAAGAGTAGAAAAGGAACGAAAAAAGAAAAAAATAGAAAACACAGAAAGATGGGAGGATGAAAAACAAAGCAAAAAGGTTCCAGAGAAGGAGAGCACGTTTGGAACGTAGCCTTGAACCGACGCGACGCCGAATAACGTCATCGTTTACTATTAGTACGAGTTACCACATTACGCTTTTATACGACACACTGACACACAGTTCGATAGCGTCATATTTTACATGAGTCGTTCGTGGGGACACGTGACATATTAACGAAATCGAATGTTAGTATGGTGGCCACCGGTGTGACGTAACCGTTTAATAACCATAGACCTTGACCTCACGGTCGTTTCCACACTTTCTTGAGGTGGCCGTTGTTTCTTATCTGCCAGACAATTATAGTCTGTTCCTTGTCCAATTACAGTGAACGGTGTTCCGCTCGGTCGTTGATTACTCCGTGTGATATACGCGAAGTTGTAGTGCCGGAGTTTTTGGTTTATTTTGAAGTTTTAGTGTTGAAAATAATTTTAAATATGGCATTTGTAATTTTTGTGGCGTTGAAGAATTATTGTATGACTGTGGAGTCATTAGAAAGATGGAGTACATATTTAGTGTATTTAGTTTTAATATAATTGTAATTGTCGTGACATGTGTTAGGATTCAATGTATGACAAATGTTATACATAAATAAAGTTCATGATAAATGCTACATACAGCAGACATAATTCGTCTGCTCCACGTTCAAACAATGTGGATGAATGTACCGCAAGACAATGTAGAGAGTGGCATAACAATGAGTTACAAGTTTCTTTTACTCCATCTTAACCTCCCAGATCAACCAGTGAAAGTTCAATCAAAATTACTTCCAAACATCTCACACTAACCCGAATAAAATTAACCCAGCAGCAAAAATCAGAAAGAACATCTCCAAGAAAAATTCAGCGAACCTGACGTGAACGAATCGCGAGTTGAAATTAAAATTTCAACGAAACAAATTAAATTGAAAGGACAGGCAGTGGAAAGTAATTTGCTCGATTAAAAACTTCCCGTTAAAGAAGGGAATAAAAAGTAGAACGAAGTTGCCGTGGAAATGAAGTTAGCACGGAATTTTTCAATCAAGTCGTTTGAAAATTTTGACGAGCCTGTGACGCGTTTTGGCACAGGTTTCTCGTGCGTCGTGGTACCGGCAGTCTCCTGCCGGGAATCGATCGATGATCGAGAACCAGGGCAACGAACCGTTCATCTATTCCCCACGAATAAATAAAATGTTAGGTCGAGATAACAAGCGTCGGGCAAACGCACACCAGAATGGTTACTCGATCCAACTACCGCAAGCGTCTTGTACTTTTTGACGTCTAGCGAGATCCGTGTGTCTCGAATTTTATTTCACGCTGCTTTCTACAAAAGGAACGTCTACTGGTCGCCTCAAAATAAGTGTACTTCTTGAAACTTGCTACTTTAACTTCATATGTGGACGACAGTAATTAATTCAGTTAAATTAATTGTTTATAGAAAAAGAAGCTGATGAAAGAAACTTTGGCTGTTGATGTCGAGGCAGGTTGAAAGATCAAGCTGAAAGATGTTTTTGATAATGTGTGTTATAGTGTGTCTGACCACGAACTTCAGTTTTTACTTCAATTTTAATTTGTGTACCTCGAGACAGATTGAAAGATGTTCTTGATAATCTGTATTATAGTGTGTCTGACCACAAACTTCAGTTTTCACTTCAATTTTAATTTGTGTACCTCGAGACAGATTGAAAGATGAAGTTGAAGGATGTTCTTGATAATCTGTATTGTAATGTCTGACCACAAACTCCAGTCTTCACTTCATCTTCAGTTTGTATGCCTCGCCATTTTGTTTTCTTTCAACAGGTCTGCAGTAAGGATAAAGATAGAGAGACCTATAATACTTTCTTCACAGATGTGATCTTCAAAAAGAACATATATTACATATGTCACATATTGTTTAATACTTCTTTCAAGTAGAAGAAAAGGTGAAACATTTGAAGTTCATGTACTGTATCTTAATCAGACGTTTCGAAGAAAGATATCTGACTCTAATGAATGTTCTTCCGTAGCATAAAATGGCCCTGAAAAGATCATAACAAAGTTTCCAGTTTGTCCCACGTACGTGGGCAAGATTCTTGAACGAGCAAATCACTAAGATATCCATCAAACTCGAATATTTATCTCTGACAAGATTAAATCATTTGTCCAGTGCATTATTCTGAGAGTCACTCGTTTATTTAGCAGCGTGTAAATATCGGTTATAAATACAGAAACGAAGAGCCGTCTTATCTAATCCTCGCGGATTATTTCACGATCGCGTTACGAAAGAACACGTCTCTGCTCCGACAGTGTCGTTTCTCAAGGCTCCGTTGTTCTGATACCAGGCGACCTAAGAAAATGTTCCACGGTCCCCACTAGGGAATTGCTAATACGCTACTTAACGCCGGCGAATAACTATTGATCGCCTGGTAAGCTAGGTTCTGCGGTGCTTCGTAGACCACTGCCAACAAATTTTTAATCCTAATCCAAAGTTTATCGGTGAAAGTTTTTAAGTGCAGGCGAGAGATGAATGGGTTCATTGTATCGTTGTGGTGCAAGGTTTCCTAGAATGTGCATCTTGAAATTATAGGACGTGGATTATCACTTTTGAAGGAGACATTTTAGAATTTTAGGACTTAGGTTTTAGAGCACTGTGGAATTTTAAGGAGATACAACTTGGACTAAGACTGTAGGATTTTAGGATTTCATTTAGGATTTTGGGAGTTCAGAAATTTGAAGCTTCATGAGACAAAGTTTTGAGAACACAGAAGCCATCAAGTTAAGAGAACTTCGAGGTCTTCTTATTTCAAAACTTCAATTCTTGCAACTTTAAGGCTTAATAATTTTGAAACGTCAAGACTTTGAATATACCTCTCTCATTAAAACTCGCATTCGCATTCCAACAGAAAGCTAGAAAATCCCAGAGTACTACAAGTAAAAGCTTTTGATTACGGTAGCTGTATTCTGCAAAGATTAGAGCCTCAGCAGCGTGAAACTAAAACGTCGCTCGTTCAGAAGTGGAACAACTTAATCGCACTAATAGCTGTCACACGGCTTAAAATACCGCTAACCCGTACTACATGCTGACTACAGTTTGGTGTTTTTAAGAAAAGTAACTAGTTCAACGACCTATATGAAACTAAAAATTGAACATCCATCAAGATAATATTACCTGTATTGTTAATTCACGGTGACACGAAGCACAATGATACGGTTTATGAGAGAAATTGAAGTAGCCGAGGGTGTAAGAGAGTATTGAGATCATTGATTTTAATGGCGCACGCTTCGTGGCTGGCCGCTGTCAACGATGAAAAGAGCAACAAGGATTGGTAGACCGGATTCGTCCTTTCAGACGGATGAGTAATGAATTGTCAGCATGTGTCGCTGCGAATCTAGGTCAACGCGTAATTTTATTTTAATTTCCATGGTAGACGATCGATCATCGTTGTAAGCTAATGTCTCGCAAAAACAGTATCAACCAGTAATCAACAACGGGCTGGGGAAAGGTACCAAAATCAATAACTGTATTCAGTTTTACATTCTGTTGCAAATTAGCGTTGTTTAAATTGTATAGTGCAAGGTTATACGGGAGGTATGTTGCGTTGACTGTACTACGCGTGGAGGTACCATGCGTGGAGACACAACGCATGGAGATAGAACGCGTGGAGATACAAGACGTAGGTTTCCCCACGCAAGGAAATATAGAACGTTGGAAAAACTATGCGTGGAAACACTATGCGTAGGGAATACTACGCGTGGAAATATGAAGTGTGGAAATACAGCACATAGATTATACCACGCGTGGAAATACAACGCGTTGGAAATACCACGCGTAGAAATACAACGCGTGGAAATAGGAAGCGTGGAACTGCCAAGCGTAAAATTATGGAGCGTGGAATTACCACGCGTAGAATTATCGAACGTGGAATTACCACGCGTAGAATTATGGAGCGTAGAATTACCACGCGTAGAATTATGGAGCGTGGAAATCCAACGCATAGAAATTCTATGAGTGGTAATATAATGCGTGGAAATACGACGCGTGGACATAGGAAGCGTGGAACTACCAAGCGTAGAATTATGGAGCGTGGAATTACCACGCGTAGAGTTATGAAGCGTGGAATTACCACGCGTAGAATTATGGAGCGTAGAATTACGACGCGTAGAATTATGGAGCGTGGAAATCCAACGCGTGGAAATTCTATGAGTGGTAATATAACGCGTGGAAATAGGAAGCGTGGAATTACCACGCGTATAATTATGGAGCGTGGAAATCCAACGCGTGGAAATACTATGAGTGGTAACATAACGCGTGGAAATACGACGCGTGAAAATAGAAAGCGTGGAACTACCAAGCGTAGAATTATGGAGCGTGGAATTACCACGCGTAGAGTTATGGAGCGTAGAACTACCACGCGTAGAATTATGGAGCGTGGAAATTCAACGCGTGGAAATTCTATGAGTGGTAATACAACGCGTGGAAATAGGGAGCATGGAAATACGCCATGTGGAAGTACCACGCGTGAAAATACGCCACACAGAATATACTACGCGTCGACTACGTAATATGCAAAAATCTAACGCGTGTAACGTGTTATACAACATCTCTAACCTATGTTTACAGACCTCCCACAAATCTAGCGCGTGACTAGTCAACATTAGGCGAAATAGCGCCATATCCAGTAACCCTGAAATATGAAACAGCCCCTGTAATTTTAAACATTTGAAAAGTTCAACTGATACTTTCTTGCATCAGTGCAACTGTCACAGTGTTTTCTCGTCGTGTTCCGCTATTGTTGGCTATCTGATGGAGCTGCAAGTATCGACCGACGTTCACGTTACACAAGGCAAAGTCGAGGATCTTTCTAGTCGCGACAGAAGTCTGCGTGAAAGGAAGTACAAGTAGTTTTTCCATGAAAGCCGTTCGCTCGGTGAAACGTGAAAAAAGAAACGAGGCGTGAGCGTAATTAAACGGCGGTCATACACGATGAGAGGACACATTTAACAGAACAAAGAAATTACGGTTACGTAAATTATGATAACGACCGGCGTTTTATTTACCCTAACTCCAATGAATCACCGTGACGTACGCAAACATTTCATTGGCCTTTAATTAACATTGACCTGACATCGATTTATCTCGGCACCGACGATCTTCGCTTCGGTGCATCGTAACTTCGTCTCGACGTATCGGGCGAACTACCCTCCGTTGAACCCGAAGGCTTTCGTTGTCGGAAAGTATGACGTAAGCTGAATTTTTAGAAAACGAAAACGTCAGCGAATATTCTACTTGCCGAAGTAGATTCAGACCACCGTGTTCAGACAAAGATCGCGATGAAATGAGATGAGGGTTATTTATTTGGATTTGATTTTTGGATACTCCTCAGGTCTTTAAATTATATAGTTGTCATATATCCAACTACCAACACCCAACTCCTAGCTTTCTATCTCCAAATCCCTGCCTCCAAAGTTGCAGATCCCTAAACCCCTAAATTCAATAAGCACATAACTCCTAAATTTTCTAAATCTCTAACTTATCAAATTTCTAACATGAAATCATGCACCTTCGCCAGAACGTTTCATCATCGCACGCTCTCTGCACACCGGTGCCCGTGAACCCGTTATCGGGCACTAGAGGTGCCCAGCACCGTCATAAATCACAAGTTTCATTAAAAAACACAAGGCAAGCGCGGAGTGCAACAATATCTCAGAAATTGCAACTCGGACGATCAATGGTACCGATATTCAGTCCGCAATCGCGTTCTGAACGGAGCGCACCCTCGGGCATGCCCTCTGCCCGCGACTTCCCCGCCCTCTCAGATCGACCCGACTCCGAAAGAGGACTCCCTAAAAAAAGTACCTTTGATCTCGGCGATGTGCGCGTCGTATTCGCTCTTGCTTCGAACGTATTCGATCCTGGCAGCGACGTTCTGGAAGCTCTGGGTATGATATTCCGCGTACCACTCGGAGGGTGTTCGATCGTCGGGACCCAGATGCTGTTGGGGGCTGCTGCCCCTCCTCTGCGACAAACTCTCCTCGGACGGAAATCTCGTGAAAGAGGTGACGGAGCTGGATTTGCTTCCGTGGCTGGGTGCTCCGTGGCTGTGGCTCTGGTAAGCTGAGTCCTCAAGGGCGTGTTCCTCGCTGGGTGTCCTGCTGGTCTCCGCCAGGACCCTCTGATGCGACACGCCGGTACCGGCGACCTCTCTCACGCTTTTCCTCACTGTGATCTTCTCGAATTTCACCACTTTCGCACCGTTCAACTCACCCTCCTCCACCAGCCGCTCGAAGCTCTCCTCGAACGACGAGTCGCTGGCCCTGGACGAGGGTCTGGGGTTGGTGGGCGAGCGGAAGTGACCGACGTTTCGTCTGCCGTCCAGTTCCTGGAAGAGTTCCTCGGAGCTGGCAGTACGTCCTCCGGACCAGACCTGCTCGAAGAAGCTGACCCTGTCCCGCAGCCGACCACCACGTGGCGTGGCCGGAC
>NW_003797249.1:193763-216985 GCF_000220905.1 Megachile rotundata
GCCGGCTGGACTTCCGCTCTTCGGTGGCGTCGACATGGAGCCGCTGTTTTTCTCTGTTCTTCGCGGCTAGCCACCTCGAAAATTCATACTGGCCACGAACGCGTACCGACGCGTCCGTTTCCGGCTTCTGGCTCGTTTCACGGTCGAGCTAACCGCTCGTGGACACCTGTTCTTCGCACACCACACCCTACCCGCACCACCATGCGTACATCGGCGGCNNNNGCGGCCGCGCCTCCAACTCGCCGGTCGACGCGAAAAACACACCGGTGTACGTATTTCGTTTTTTCCTCTCTTTTACTCCTCCGGCTGTGTCGCGCGCGTGTGACTTCGAATCCGCTCGTTTTCGCGTGCGTACGAACGAGGAGGTTACCTCGCACGAGCTACGTGCTCACGCATGTCGGCCGCTCGCGACTATGTGCGATACGCGTCTACCGCTCACACGGAATGCACTCTGGCCGCGCACCACGGCCGCCGGTTCGATATTGCTGCCTCTCTTCCCGACCTCTCGCCGGGTCCCCACCTCGTTCCGCCATGCCGTGCCCTCCGTGCCCTCCTATTCCCCCCGGCCGCCAGTTCCCGCTGTCCACGATCCGCATTGCACGATGACGAGGACCACGACGACGACCAAGAGCCGCGACGAGCCACGATGACGACGTTCGTGACGACGCGAACCATGCGCCACCGTACGTCGTCTACACCCGACCACCGACTATCCTTCTCTCTGTCTGGACGAGCTAACCTTCCTGATGAGAACACGCCGACCGATCGATGCTTTATCCTGCGTCCTTCTCCTCTGGCGAGCTAAATGTCACTCGGCGCCGCGCCGTTTGAACGTCGCCAACTACCGTCTAACGATTCTAATTGGTTATTCCTCTTTCGAGACAGTTTTTCGATCTCCGACTCGTGGTACCACCTTCGTCCTTGACTTTCATCACTTGGATGGTTCGATAGCTCCGATCGACTAGATACGAGATAACTTGCGAATTCTGGATAATGTGGCCTATTCTTCTGGTAATGCGTTTTCTGTTATAACAGGTGTACGTACGATTTACATTGCGGTATAATTCAACGCGTGATTTCACGGAAATCGTTGAAGCACATGCAGCTCCGCATCGTAACGCATCATAGTTCTACGCAAGTCCACGCGCCACAACCTCACGCACTGTAATTCGATGCGCCGTAATTCGACGCGTCATAATCCCACGCGCCGTAACTCCACACGTCGTAGTTCCACCTGCTGCGTCATATTTCCACGCGCTGTGCTTTCACACGCCGTAATCCCACGCGTTGCAGCTTCATGCGCTATAATTCCATGCGTCGTACTCCCACACGCCGTAATTTCACACGTTGTAATTCCAAGCATTGTAATTCCAGGCGTTTAAACTTCTTATATTAACTTCACGTCGCGTAGTTCCATGTGCTATGATTCCATGCGTTGCACTTGCATGCATTGTAATTTTTTACGTGTCGTACTTAAACGCACTCTAATTCCGCGCTAAATAATTCCATGTATCTTTTGAAGTTCTAGACGGTGATCTTCATGCGCCGTACTTCCACGAATTGCAGCTTCAAGCGCCGTAATTCCACGCATCGTAGCTTCAAGCGTCGTAATTCCACGCATTCGTAACTTCACGCATCGTAACTTCACTCGTCATAACTCTACGCGTTATAATTTCCAGTACTGTAACCCTATGGGCCGTCCATCGCACCGTCCGTAATTCCACGCGCCGTAGTTTCATGTTCCATAACTCCACGCGCCATAACGCTGCGCCTCCTAACTGCACGCATCGTAATTCCACGCACCATAACTCTATCCTTGCATCGAAATACATTTGCGCTCGCGTTAAGGGCCACTGTTTACAGTATTTCAAAACATTGACCAGTGTCCAGATGTTCAGGGTCGAACGCTCTTGAGTTTTCAAAATATTTCGAATCGCATAGCTTAACGAATGAATGGTTTAGCAGTCGATAATGAGCGGATATTTGCACATCTGTTCACTTGGCAAGAGGTTCCTGGCAGTTTTGCAAAGAACCGGTAAATATTCACCGAGAAACAGAATTTCGATCATTAAAACGGCGATCGCGTTACATAGTTTGTTGCTAACAAATTAACCGGCTACTCGCGGTTCTATTTCGCGCGATGACGAGCCGTAATTGAAGACGCTTTTTTTATTTTCAGTCCGACTGTTGAATGAAGGTGAATTGCCGTTGGTAATGGCCATCGGTAGAACAAACAGAGTATTTTCTGCGAGAAAATAGACGGAGGACACCCACGCAGCTTCTCCGAAGAATATTTATTAATACAGGAGATAAAATCTTGGAATTAAGCGATGCAGAACATGATTAATCGAGGTTCACAATTTCGAATTAACATTTTACCTTTGGTTCTTAGCTTGTCGTTTAAAAACGTCCCAATAAACATGTCGTAAGATTCATAAATAGCGAACAATATCATTGGTTAAGGTTCGTTTAATACAAACTACTTCGTGGAAGTACTGTGCCAGCAAAATGCAGGAAAAAATGTGGAGTTAAGCCGATATCGTTTGTGGAACATGGTAAGAAACGGTACAAGTTTTATCAGCGGTACCATTCCGCGAAACAGTGACGCGTTATCGACAAATCATCGTTGCGTAATACGTGTTCAATGATAATCGTGACTGGTAAGCAAAACAACCGGAATTGTGTCATTGTATTCGATTTACTTCTTTGGATTATTTTATCTTATTAGGATTGAAGATGGGGGATTAGGCTATTGGGGGGATAGGGACTTGGGGGTTTAGGTATTTGGGAGTCTGGAGATCTGGGAGATTTAGGGATCTGGAGGATTAGGGATCTGGGGGTGTAGAGATCTGGAGGTTTAGGGATTTGGCATTTTAGGGATCTGGGGGTGTAGAGATCTGGAGGTTTAGGGATTTGGCATTTTAGGGATCTGGGGGTGTAGAGATCTGGAGGTTTAGAGATTTGGCATTTGAGGGATCTGGAGATTTAGGGATCTGCAGGATTAGGGATCTGGGGGTTTAGAGATTTGGTGGTCCAGGGATTTGGAAGTTTAGGGATCTGAAGGATTAGGGATCTGGGGGTGTAGAGATCTGGAGGTTTAGGGATTTGGCATTTTAGGAATCTGGAGATTTAGGGATCTGCAGGATTAGGGATCTGGGGGTTTAGAGATTTGGTGGTCCAGGGATTTGGAAGTTTAGGGATCTGAAGGATTAGGGATCTGGGGGTGTAGAGATCTGGAGGTTTAGGGATTTGGCATTTTAGGGATCTGGGGGTGTAGAGATCTGGAGGTTTAGGGATTTGGCATTTTAGGGATCTGGGGGTGTAGAGATCTGGAGGTTTAGGGATTTGGCATTTTAGGGATCTGGGGGTGTAGAGATCTGGAGGTTTAGGGATTTGGCATTTTAGGAATCTGGAGATTTAGGGATCTGCAGGATTAGGGATCTGGGGGTTTAGAGATTTGGTGGTCCAGGGATTTGGAAGTTTAGAGATCTGGAGGTCTAAGGATCTGGAGGTTTAGAGATCTGAAGATTAGGGATCTGGAGGATTAGGGATCTGAGGGTGTAGAGATCTGGAGGTTTAGGGATTTGGCATTTTAGGAATCTGGGGGTGTAGAGATCTGGAGGTTTAGGGATTTGGCATTTTAGGGATCTGGGGGTGTAGAGATCTGGAGGTTTAGGGATTTGGCATTTTAGGAATCTGGAGATTTAGGGATCTGCAGGATTAGGGATCTGGGGGTTTAGAGATTTGGTGGTCCAGGGATTTGGAAGTTTAGAGATCTGGAGGTCTAAGGATCTGGAGGTTTAGAGATCTGAAGATTAGGGATCTGGAGGATTAGGGATCTGAGGGAGTAGAGATCTAGAGGTTTAGGGATTTGGCATTTTAGGGATCTGGGGATGTAGGGATCTGGGGCTCTAGAGATCTGTAAGTTCAGGCATCTAGGGGTGAAGAGATCTGGGGGTCTAGGGTTCTGGAGGTCCAGGAATTTGATATTATAGGGATCTGAAGGTGTAGGAATCTGGAGGTCTAGAGATCTGGGATTCTAGGATTCTGGGATTTTAGGGATCTGTAGATGTAGAGATCTTGGGGTGTAGACATTTAGGGATATAGGGATTTTGGAATGTAATGATCTCAGTCTGAGGGATTTGGGAATTTAGCTAGATGTATAGGAATTGAAAGGTCCAGACATGTAGTAGTCTACGTCTCAATATAATACTCACACCTGTTCAGTTTTACAGTTTTACAAAATTATCCACAGCACAAAATATAATCTTAACTGACTCACCTAAAGTCACATTTAAAAAATAATTCTCATTCCCTAATTACCGGATATTACTCCAGATCCACCTTAAGCTCAGCAATAACAAAAATTATCTTTATTATCAACAAAAGAAAGCAGTCCGATATCAGTATCTATCTAGCAGTTTCAAAAATATTTATTGGCAAGAAATAATGAAGCCTCAATTTAGTGAATTATTATCGGCAGTAAGATTTCACGCAGAGAAGGATCATCGAAATCGATCAATCTTCTTAATTCGTCGATAATTTCCGCGCGTCCAAGGAGAAAAAGTCAATCGTGGCGATAGTGAACAGCAACGGCAGGTGCTTCGTCACATCTATTTATAAATAGCCGAGCCATCGTCTTCTATTTCTTCTGCACGGTTCAGCGAATAAGTATGCGAATCACACACGCTAGCACAAGATACCGATTGATACGCGTTTGCAGCATGCGAAAGTTCGCGAATCGGTCTCGTTTCAACCGATGTACATATGCAAATTGTTACGGAGCCAGTTGTTGCGGTAGGTCGGCTAAATGGAATAATTCTTGTATTTCGTAGATGAAGGTAGATTCTTGGGATAATTCAAATTTTATTGCGTAGTGAACTGTCATTAAACGTTGGGTAGGCTGAGTATTATAATCTGTTTCTTAGTCTTTGTGGCTTGATGCTGGAGGATATTTTAATATTCTTTGGAATTTGTGAAATGTAGAATGTATCTTAGGATTGAAGTAAGCGTTTCACTATTTTAGTATTTCAATTTTTCGGTGCGTCGGTAGTTTAGTGTTTTAATGATTTAGGAGTTTAGTTTTAGGAAGCTAGTATTTCAGCACCATAAATTTCCAGTATTACTATGTACCATTATCCTCAGATTCTAGCATTTCAACGTTTTAGTATCCCCACGTTTCAGTGAATCCACCTTCTAGTATCCCCACGTTCAACTATCCCCACTTTCTAGTATCCTCACGTTCCAGTATCCCCACCTTCTGGTACCCCCACGTTCTAGTATCCCCACCTTCTGGTATCTCCACGTTCCAGTATCCCCACCTTCTAGTATTTTCACGTTCCAGTATCCCCACCTTCTAGTATTCTCACGTTCCAGTACCCCCACGCTCCACTATCCGTACCATCTAGTATCCCCACGTTCCACTATCTCTACCTTCTAGTATTCCACGCTTCACTATCCCCACCTTCTAGTATCTTCACGTTCCAGTACCCCCACGCTCCACTATCCCCACCTTCTAGTATCCCCACATTCCATTATCCCCACCTTCTAGTATCCCCACGTTCCAGTACCACCACGCTCCACTGTCCCCACCTTCTAGTATCTCTACGTTCCAGTACCCCCACGTTCCACTATCCCCACCTTCCAGTATCCCCACGTTCCAGTACCCCCACGTTCCACTATCCCCACCTTCTAGTATCCCCACATTCCAGTATCCCCACGTTCCACTATCCCCACTTTCTAGTATCCTCACGTTCCAGTATCCCCACCTTCTGGTACCTCCACGTTCCAGTATCCCCACCTTCTAGTATTCTCACGTTCCAGTACCCCCACGCTCCACTATCCCCCCACGTTCCAGTATCCCCACCTTCTGGTACCCCCACGTTCCAGTATCCCCACCTTCTGGTACCCCCACGTTCCAGTATCCCCACCTTCTGGTACCCCCACGTTCCAGTATCCCCACCTTCTGGTACCCCCACGTTCCAGTATCCCCACCTTCTGGTACCCCCACGTTCCAGTATCCCCACCTTCTGGTACCCCCACGTTCCAGTATCCCCACCTTCTGGTACCCCCACGTTCCAGTATCCCCACCTTCTGGTACCCCCACGTTCCAGTATCCCCACCTTCTGGTACCCCCACGTTCCAGTATCCCCACCTTCTAGTATTGTCACGTTCCAGTACCCCCCTGACCCACTATACCTACCTTCCACTATCCTCATATTGCACTGTCCCCACTTTTTAGCATTCAACCTTCAGTATCCCCACGTTCCAGTGTCCCCACGTTCCACTATCCCCACATTTGAGTATCCCAACATTGTATTATCCCACCTCAGCATCTCTACATTCGAGTATTCCCATATTCTATTATACCAACATTTCAGTATCCCAATGTTCCAGCATCCTGTCACCTATTACACCCTAGTAGTCTACTACAATATTGTGTTGATACCACAGTACATTTAGACTACTTCTATAATACCCCTGTATTACTATCCCATTACTGTAACATCATAGTACTCTGATATCACCTCCTGCACTCTACTATCTCATCATAAGCACTCTAAAATCACATCTAGCACTCTACCTCATCATAAGTATCTCTTATGATGCTCTCACTCTAATATCTAATATCTATGATCCACATAGCAGTGCTATAAGTTCTAGCACTTTACTATGTCACGCCTACCATCAATTCTATAGCTCCCAATAAAAATTTCGACTGTAAATACTCTAAATATCTTTATATAGCCAGTTAATCTTCTCCCTCTCACGTATCAGTATCTATATTTTTTGAACCTATCAGTGTTATATAGATTCCGGATATAAGTAATGGGAATTATATAAACATTTCTGAGAAGTGTGCTAGTAATGGGTTCACCGCGTGCGTAAATCTTTTAAGCCGGTCGAAATGTTGGCATAATATTTGCTCTCCTTCGAATTCGAAGACAGACGAGCAACGTCCACACGTGTGACCGAATATCTCGGTTTATGAAGGATATCGATCCTGCAGCGAAATCATTGTGCAATGAACTTGTTTTCCAGAAGATTAAACACGATTGGTTTAATTAGTTGTGTGCTAATTACTCGATTGCAAAATTCAATGCTGCGTTCACGTATAGATTGGTAAGACGATAGAGAATTGCAAAAACTTGTTATAATCAATGCAGACAATATTGGAAGAAATGGAAATTAAAATTCGTGAAATATATTAGGGATCAATATCGCAGGATGCACTTTGTGAATTGGCAGGCTGACTTTCATTGACTCCGCGCTTGCCAAAAGCATTCGCGCATCGGAAACATCGGTTTTTGGTCGGTTAGATCATTGTCAATGTCTATCTTGAACGTTGTACAGAAATAACATTCACCGCAGATGAATGCCAATAAAAACTGTTTCTCTCGAGCCATACTCTCGCTAATTTGCATTCAGATTGTCGACTATTAAAAGATTCCCGAAATATATACAACCTTGCTTTTGAATGGGTTTTTCCCTGTTTAGAGTCAGAGTCAAACAATCGAAGTATCATATGTTCTATTTTTCATAAAATAAATAAATCAACGTTCAAACACGATATCATAACAATGTACTAAAAATGTAAATGCAAGATTTAAATATAAAAATATAGTATATTGCAAATATTTAGCATTCGGTTATAAATGCATGATTAATGCCTTCAAGAATTGCTTCCGCCAGAGGTGTTCATACTCAGAAATAGATCAGAATTTCGCGTCACAGTGTTCAATAATCAATCGACCTAGCTCTCGTTATCGCTAACCGACGATCGGAATATTCAATGCGATAAACCAGTTATAGCATCGATTATTATTAGCTCGAAAGGAACAGAAGGAATAATTGGTACTCACTTTGAAGCTGCTGTATCGTGGCCTGGTACTCGGCTAACTTTTCATCCACGTAATCTTGACTTTGGTTCGCGATTATTTCCGCGGTGCTGGGTCCACTGGATTCCTCCTCCGTTTGCGAGTGATCCAGTGGAACTCCTACGTACTCGTAATCTCCGGGTCGGTAGGGTCCGATCATGTATTCTGCTGGTCCGGTGGCTAAGGGTGACGATGTACCGCTTTCTGCGGAACTCTGTTACATGGACAAAATTAATTTGGTGAGAGGGAATTTTTTATTGGAGGGGTAAATTGGTAAGATTTAGTATTTATTTAGTGTGGGAGTGTGGTACTTAATGGTACTATAATATTATATTGCATCACAAGGTTATCTAAGAACTGGAGTATGCGGCACTCGAATATTCTAGCATCCAGATATTCCATCACTCAGGTATCCCATCACTCACGTGTCCCATCACTCAGGTATTCCATCGCTCAGATATTCCATCACTCAAGTATTCCATCACTCGGCTATTCCATCACTCAGATATACCATCACTCAAGTATCCCATCACTCAGGTGTCCCATCACTCAGGTATCCTATCACTCAAGTGTTTCATCACTCAAGTGTTCCATCACTCAGGTATCCCATCACTCAGGTGTTCCATCACTCAGATATCCCATCACTCAAGTATCCCATCACTAAGGTGTCCCATCACTCAGGTATCCCATCACTCAGATATCCTATCACTCAGGTGTCCCATCGCTCAAATATCCCATCACTCAGGTATCCTATCACTCAGGTATCCCATCACTCAAGTGTTCCATCACTCAGCTATTCCATCACTCAGATATTCCATCACTCAAGTATCCCATCACTCAGGTGTCCCATCGCTCAGGTATCCCATCACTCAATTGTTTCATCACTCAAGTATTCCATCACTCAGGTATCCCATCACTCAGGTGTTCCATCACTCAGATATTCCATCACTCAGGTATCCCATCACTCAGGTATCCCATCACTCAGGTATCCCATCACTCAGGTATCCCATCACTCAGGTATCCCATCACTCAGGTATCCCATCACTCAGGTATCCCATCACTCAGGTATCCCATCACTCAGGTATCCCATCACTCAGGTATCCCATCACTCAGGTATCCCATCACTCAGATATCCCATCACTCGGGTATCGCATCACTCGGGTATCCCATCACTCAGGTGTCCCATCAATCAGGTATCACTGGGGTGTCCAAGCATTCGAGTATTCCATCACTCGGATATTCAAGCACTTGAGTGTCTGTGAACTCGACTATCCAAGCACTCGAAAATCTCAACATTCTGATATCCAGCACTCGACTATTCTAGCGCTCGAACATGTCAGCACTCGGTTATCTAGGCACTCTAATATCTTAGCACTTGGTTATCCAAGCACTCTAATATCCCAGCACTCGGTTGTCCAAGCACTCTAATATCCTAGCATTCGACTATCCACGCACTCTAACATCTCAGCACTTTAATATCCCATCACTCCAGTTATCCAATTACCCTAATACCCCATTACTCTAATATTCCATCACTCTAAAATTCCCCACTTCCACATTCCAGTACTTGAAATTCCCAACCCCTAATGTCCAACCACTCTAACACCACAATTCCAATATCCATCATTTTAATATCTCAACACTCAATATTCAAACACTTCAAAAAAATTTTATATTTGCAAACTACAAAGTATTAAACTTGCAAAGTACAAAGTATTAAACTTGCAAAGTACAAAGTATGAAACTTGCAAAGTACAAAGTATTAAACTCGCAAAGTACAAAGTATGAAATTTGCAAAGTACAAAGTATTAAACTTGTTAAATACGGAAATGATTTGGAAATAAAATTTTTATCTGACAGAAAGTGATTCCCACCAAAAGCAACATGAAAGACGAAAAGTGAACTAAAGCAGAGGCAAACCTCGAAAGTTTGTTTTGCACATCAAAGCACGTGACATTCATTGAGGTTTCTCAGCAGAATACATCCGTCTATATGTATGCATATCTATTCGCATGTTAACGCAAGCGTTATTTACGTACACGGTAAGACGTAAGTACAGACTCAATACGGTTTTTATATTTGCTGCTTCCTGTAATCGTTTCGACGGTGCAACCTTTCAATTACTTTCTAAGAGCAATTTATTTTTATGAAGCATTTGCTTTTATAACTTCCTTATTGATCGCTGGTTACTGGCCTTCTTAACATCTTTTGCTACGTGAATTTTTATGTTCTGTGTGTTCTTTCTTTTCTTGATCAAATTTTTATGTTCTGGGTATTAAAAAATGGATGGTGTAATAATAATAAGACATTTATGTAAGAGATAATAATGATAAGATATTTTATGAATATTTGTAAAATTGTTGTTAGTTTCTTTGGATATACTTATGCCACTGGAGTGGATTCAGACATGTGTGGCATACGATGCTGCAGTAGATACAGACATTCGTTGTGAGGCACTCGTAAACTCTAATATTATTCAGTCGTCATCATTTTAAAGTTGTAAATTGCAATTTGTGTCACAACAAGCACTCATTATTTTTGATAACCCAATTTTGCTAATAAGTCAAATTCTTCTCCTTTCTATATTATTTTTAATTGCACCCTGTCGAAGTTGTAAATTGCAAGCGATTCTAGCGCGTTTCTCCCTACTCTCAATCCCCAAAGATTTTTCTCCTTTCTCTCAGTTCGTGATCTTGATGGACAGGGAACATTCATCAGTTTCTAAGCTGTTCATGAGTCAGCACGCGAATCCTCGACCCGGTCAGCGAATTTATCACGAGCGAATTCTATCGAATCAGCAGATACAATCTATCGAGAGTGTCTGCGAGCGTATAGAACATGTCGGGAATTTCAGATGACATAATCGTTTGAAACTACTCGAAAACAAGTGGAGCAAGAAAGTATCAAGAATTCTCTGCTCAATAGAATTACCCTCTATCAAAAATACATATGTTCTTTAAAAATAACACTGTCTAAAAATATTTTTGTAGATACATTTTAAATAGCGCTATTTTTTCAACAGTGATGCAAGGTAACATTCTGTGAGTATCAAAAATTGATTCAATGAAGTTGAACAAAAAAATGATGTAGAAATAAAATGTTCAGTTATACTGAAAATTATAGTAATCATTTTAAATAACAAGTTACAGTATTTTAATAAAAAATTAGAATGTAATTGACACCTTGATGACCACAGTGAAATTTGATGTTTGTACTCAGACATATTATAAGGGGAATTTTTAAAATTAAGGGTAGTATTTCAATTTCATTTTTTAATCTATTATTGTGTATCATTGTTTCTACATTTCTTCTGATTTTTTTTTAAATAATTAATTTTACTGAATTTACTGTGTCGGTCACATATGACCACCCTAATGAACAATATGTATATTAAACTAGTCTACATTATCATTTACTTAATGTGATATTAATAGAGAACATATTAAAAGATTATCTGTACATCATTGTGTCGACATTTCTTCTCTTCTTCTTCTAAATAATTAATTTGACTGAATTTGCACATATGACCAGTCACATATGACCATCCTAATAAACAATATGTACATTAAACTAGTCTACATTATCATTTACTTAATGTGATATTAACGCAGAACATATTAAAAGATTATCTGTTTCCCTTAAAAACCACAGAAGGAATTTTCATAAAAAAAAAATAAATTATAAAAAAAAAATGAAGAAAGTATATTCGTGGATTTCGTATTGCGACCAAAGTGCATTCACATTGCACCTGAGAAACCGGTTGTCGAAACACGTCTCGGCCTACATTTTATTCGGGTCCCTATTTCGAAGAAGCGAACGCGTGCCACGGCGTGGGCGTCGAAGAAGACGTTGCAAACGAAAGCAAAACCGCTCCACGTGGCGAATTCGTCATCGCGATTCTTCAACCTTCTCGAACGAGCGGATCGTAAAATTTAACGCGAACATCCAGATCGTGCCTTTTGTTCGAGGTAAAGCGGCCGAGCTTTCACCTTCTGTGTTCCGTGACTCAAAAGAATTTCGATTCTCGAGAACCCTTGAAACCTAGAGGCTTTCACTGCCAGTTAACTCTCGCTTCTACCGACAGTTGATTTTAACATGCAATCTTCCGATAACGATTTTCTGCGGCTGTTAATGGGAATTTCTGTGCGTGAATTCGGACGTGGAGAGGGATTCGAGTTTAGGGAATTTGGGGGGTGGGAATTTGGGAATTTTGGAATTCGAGGAATTGGACGGTGTGGGAATTTGGAGGACCAAGAATTTGGGGGTTTTGGGGATTTGAAGAGTGTGGGATTTGGGGACTTTGAGAATTAGGTGATGTGAGAATTTGGGGATTTGGGAATTGGACGGTGTGGGAATTTGGAGGACCAAGAATTTGGGGATTTGGGGATTTGAACAGTATGGGATTTGGGGACTTTGGGAATTAGGTGATGTGAGAATTTTGGGATTTGACAATTCGACAATTTGGGAATTTGGAGGACCAAGAATTTTGGGATTTGGGAATTGGACGGTGTGGAAATTTGGAGGACCAAGAATTTGGGGATTTGGGAATTGGACGGTGAGGGAATTTGGAGAACCAAGAATTTGGGGATTTGGGAATTGGACGGTGTGGGAATTTGGAGGACCGGAGGACCAAGAATTTGGGGATTTAGGGATTTGAACAGTATGGGATTTGGGGACTCTGTGAATTAGGTGATGTGAGAATTTTGGGATTTGAGAATTCGATGCTTTAAGAATTTGGGGACTTGAGAATTCAGGAATTTTCGAATCCTAGACGACGAGAATTTCTAAGGTCCCTAATTCTCATTCTTCACATTTTCACATTCACAGTTCCCACATCAAAGTCCATCCCCCATAACCATCCTCCATAACCTCAACTCATCCAAAGTTCCAATCTCCCAATATACACAAAAACCCCAATCTCCAACACTAAAAAACCTCAACCATATTAAAAATAAATGAACATCTTCAACTTACCTGAGCGGGTATGTAAGGTCTAGGTGCAGGACTCCCAATCGGAAGAGGCGAAGGCCATCTAGGTCTGGGACACTGTATGTAGCTAGTCGGCGATCCAAAAACCGGGGATATACCAGGTGAAATCGGCATTCCTATAGGCACCGGACTCATCGGGTGCATCATTCCGGAGTACGTCAGAGGAGACGCAGGATGAGCATGGTGAACCGGTGTCGGTGGTCCTCGAGGACGCGGAGGATGCGGCGAACTCGAAGGACTATATGGCGACGGGGGTCTGTAATGGCCTGGCACGTTGGGTCTGGCCGACCAACCCCCTGGCCCGCCTTTTCCATGGGGTTTTGATGGCGGCTGCGACATCTTTTACTATTTCGAAGCTTCACCCGGCGTGCTTCGATCACCTAGCATCGCTGCAATCATATTGATAAACAATTATATTAACATTTTGCTTATTCAAACTGATCTGACAATTTAATAAAAAATGTTTCTTAATGGTGCTCTCGCTTTTATATGATGACAAGTTGCAGATGATTTTAACATTTTGTTTATTCAAGCTGATCTGACTTGATAAAAAAAGTTTTTTAATGGTGCTGTCTTTTTAATATGATGACAAGTTGCAGATGATTTTAACATTTTGTTTATTCAAGCTGATCTGACTTGATAAAAAAAGTTTTTTAATGGTGCTGTCTTTTTAATATGATGACAAGTTGCAAATGATTTTAACATTTTGTTTATTCAAACTGATCTGACTATTTAATAAAAAGAGTCTGTTTAATAAAAATTTGTTATGCTGTTCATTTTTTTGCTTCACATGATGGTTCAGTTTTGTCTTCTTGATAAGTTGTAGATGATAATTAGATTTTGTGTTTTGAAGTTCATCTAACAATTTAATAAGAATATTTCTTAATAGTGTACTCTCTTAATAACGTGTTCATTAGTTCAGGTATATTATTTTTTTTTATAAATTCAGACTGATATTTAGATTTTATTTAACGAAGTTGACCTAACAATTTATTAAAAATATTTCATGATGGTGTACCTTACTTGATTTACTTAAGTTCAGTAACATTATTTTATTCTAAAATTGTGATTGATATTAAGACATTATTAAGTGAAACTAATTTAACAATTCAATAAAAATATTTTATAATGATGTACTCTTCTTGATTTTCATAGGTGAAGTTGACCTAACAATTTATTAAAAATATTTCATGATGGTGTACCTTACTTGATTTACTTAAGTTCAGTAACATTATTTTATTCTAAAATTGTGATTGATATTAAGACATCATTAAGTGAAACTAATTTAACAATTCAATAAAAATATTTTATAGTGATATACTCTTCTTGATTTTCATAGGTGAAGTCATCTTACATTATTGTCAAGCTGTGACTGATATTAAGACTTCATTAATTGAACTTGATGTAACAATTCAATAAAAATATTTCATAAAGGTGTGCCTTCTTTGATGTTCATAAGTTCAGCCACATTATTTTATTCTCAAGTTGTGACTGATATTAAGACCTCATTTATTGAACTTGATGTAACAATTCAATAAAAATATTTCATGAAGGTGTGCCTTCTTTGATGTTCATAAGTTCAGCCACATTATTTTATTCTCAAGTTGTGGCTGGTGTTAAGACCTCATTTATTGAACCTGACATAACAATTTCATGCATTAAGTTCATGCATAAAGTTCGCAAAGTTCAAAATTCCTGACGTAATTAAAGATACAAGAAAAGAGGATATTCTGTGTAAGCGTCTTGCACGTCTAACGAGCTCTGGGTCGCGTAGTGGCAGTGAGTAGGCAGATTAGGCTGGGCAGTGATCCAAAAGTCTCTCGAAATAGGCGCTTAGATTGTCTGCCTTCCTACTGACTTGTGCACGTTAACGCGTGAAAAATGTGTAACGTACAAATCGCGGCGCCGTGCGTGACGTTACACAATATGTGGACGTGCAAAATCGTGGTCGGTGAAGTTAAATGAAACGACTGCACCGCGTACTTTGCTGGCTTATCAGCGGGCTCGTGAGCTCTTTCGACAACAGGTATGGAACTGTGCTTAATCTCCTGTACATTGGCAGATAACAAAATAACATTAAACACGTCTTTGTGGAAATACGATATGCTCGCAGGCTATGCCCTTATCTGTAATTTGTAATTGTACAATTAAGAATTAGTCATTCTTTGATGTAGGAGAAAATAAATAAATTTTGAAGATTTTCACTTTGGAGAGATATCACATTTGCACAGAGTAGAGAAATATACCACATTTACATGGAAAAATATTACTTTGTAATTGATAGATTTAATGAACGAGGTATTTAGGAACACTATGAACCCTTACTGTTTTCAGAATTAACTTTTTATTAAAATTCTGATGAATTTTTGTGATGACCAAGATTTTGCGTACAGATCACTTCTAATCTTCTTACTCCAAGCAAATTTTCCTCTACAATTGATTTCAGATTGAAGGAAGAATTTACGATATGAACACAATGTATGTGTTTGTGAATGTCTTTCGTATGTGAGTGTCCTCCACATATGAATGTTCTACACATGTGAACGTCCTCCACATATGAATGTCCTACACATGTGAACGTCCTCTACATATGAATGTCCTACATATATGAATGTCCTCCACATATGGAATGTCCTACACATGTGAACGTCCTCCTCATATGAACGTCCTCCACATATGAACATCCTCCATAACCACATCCTCAATTACAAAGAGTACCTCACACAAGGTTTACAAGATGACTTAATAAAACCATGACGAAGTAAAATGCAAGGAAGTTAGGTGAGACATAGGTCGAAGGTCTAGAAGGTTTTTTGGCTGGACAGCGAGTGTAGGCCGACTAAATATAGTGACATTTCTATTTTAGAGAGACTCGAGCGGTGGCCATAGACACGTCCGACACGGCAGGTATATTTGCAACGACTGCGTCAGATATTTCAGAAAGTGACGCGAATATTAACACCTACAATTGGCCTTGCCGGTGACACTGTATACTGCGGATGGCGCCGACATTGTTGCACTCTCGGTACCACACGCGACTTTCATTCAAATTCAAATCGTTTTGGGAAAAATAAACTGTGAACTATTCTCTTCATCGAGTACCAAAGAGACTTGTAGTACAGGTTTTGTGGAGAGTGTAGTGTTTCTTTTAGATATCTTTAGTTGGTCAAAGAAGCTTGTGGTGATCTTTGTTTGCGATGATTAGTTTGGCTAGGTTGATTAGTTGTACTAATAGTGGAATTTTTTGTGGTAGATGGGATTATGAGAGGATTGGGTATTTGAGAATTTGGGGATTTGGGGATTTGGGGATTTGGGGAGTTGGGAATTTGGGGATTTGGGGATTTGGGAATTTGGGGATTTGGGAATTTGGGGATCTGAGGATTTGGGGATTTGGGAATTTGGGGATTTGGGAATTTGGGAATTTGGGAATTTGGGGATTTGGGGATTTTGAGATTAGAGAATGGGGGAATTTGGAAATTTGAGAAATGGGGATTTTGAGATTAGTACTTGGGTGATTGCAAATTTGGGAAGTTGGTAATTTAAGAATTTGGAAGTTGAGGATTTGGAAATTTAGGTATGTGGGAATCTAGGAATCTAGGGAACTAGAGAGGTGGGGATCTAGGAATCTATGAATCTAGGAATCTAGAAATCTAGAAATCTAGAAATCTAGAAATCTAGAAATCTAGAAATCTAGAAATCTTGGACTCGAGGAATCTAGGAATTTACGAATTAAGAAATTTAGAAATTTGAAAATGTAGGAATCTAGCAATCCAGTAATCTAAGAATCTAAAAATCTAGAAATCAAAGAACCTTGTAACCTAGTAATTTAAAAATTAATAAATCCACTAACTCAGAAACCTAAAAATTTGCAAACTTAACAAAGAAATGACCACAAAATTTGCAAACCTGAAACTAAACTCCTTCACTTTTCTCAACCCAAACAAGAAATCATTTTCTCTCCTTTCTCCAAAGCTAACACATAAAATACTCGAGTTAAAGCCCTATTTTTAAAGCATACGATAAAGAACGACGTTAGCCTTCAAAGCGTCCATTTTGTTCTTGTTAGAGTTCACGAGCGCCATTACGAGGGGTTCGACTCGCGGTCGTTCGAGTTCGTTCCACCGATATTCGATAAAGCATCCAGAGGAATCGACTGTCGGTCTATTTATAAACGACACCACTCGACAACGATAACCCGCGTGCATACGAAACCCAGGTGGGCACAAGTTCCTCGTATAATGTGGATAAAAATACAAATCGAAGACTCCCTCGCGCCGACGAAGGAATTACACGCTTTCTGGAGGAAGCGCCTTCAACGAAAACTTCGTCGGATTTACAAAACGAGAACTCGCTTGCACTCAAGTGCAACGTATGTTCATACGTGTAATGTAAAGAGAAAACGTTCACGATTTATCTTGAGGGGAACTTGCTATAGAAACTTTGTTAGCTTTTAAGTTTATCTGATCTGATTTCTTTTTGCGGTACAGGGAGATTTTTATGGATTACAAAGTTAGTGCACAAATTCTTTTGGTATCATTATGGAAGCCATTGGAAGACATTGATGGAAGCTTACATGGCACATGGATGAACATATGAGTACATTTGACGTATGTGTATGAGTAAATGTACTTCTTAATTAGAATCAATTTACGTATGTCAAACATGACGTGTCCATCTTGTAGTAAAAAATTATAGGGAACTAAAGTTTGAAAGTCTGTCGCGTCAAAAGAAGCTTGCCGTTATCTGTGAACACTAGCCCACTGGATCCTGGACCTCGGATGCTGCGTCCCAAAATAAGATTACTGCCGAATTAACGAACAGAAATAGTCTTCGTTCAGAACGGTTGCTCCTGACACAGGTTGCTCGTACCGAAAATTAAACTCCGTTGAACGATTGCCGTTGAAATCCGACTTCCAACTGGTCAGACACGGATTAAGTAGGGGATTGTCGGAAGATTTGTCGGAGTACGAGACTCTTAGAGAATAAGATCTACTGCACAAAGGAACTAGCTATTGTCAAAGTGTGCCATGCTATGTAATTTGTTAAATAAATCATATACAAAGTTCATAAATATTATACTTTGAACCGGAGGACTTCAAAAGTGGGAACATTCAAAAATATCTTGGACCACCAACGATGATTTCTGAGTAAGGGGTTCGGTAAGGTTAAAAGAGAAGCAAAATAAATTTGTGCACGAACAATAAACAGCGTAACACTGAGCCGGTCGAAGAGTTTAACGAACCCTGTTACTGGGGATGCAGTGTTTAATGCTTGCGGTGTTGAAATTTGAGTTGGGAGTTGTAGATGAGGATTTGGGGATATGGGGAGTTTGGAGGTGTGGAGATGTCGGGATGGGTACGAGTTGGAAATATTGGTGGGGTCTAGGGATATGGGGACATAAGGTTATGGGTGATGTGGATAGGGGGGCGTAGGGATATGGGGACGTAGGGATATTGGGGCGTAGAAATATTGGGGCGTAGAGATATTGGGGCGTAGGAATATCGGGACGTAGGGATATGGGAACGTAGGAATATTGGGACGTAGAGATATCGGGACGTAGAAATATTGGGACGTAGGAATATCGGGACGTAGGGATATGGGAACGTAGGAATATTGGGGCGTAGGGATATTGGGGCGTAGAGATATCGGGACGTAGAGATATTGGGGCGTAGGAATATCGGGATGTAGAGATATTTGGGCGTAGGAATATCGGGACGTAGGAATATTGGGGCGTAGGAATATTGGGGCGTAGAGATATCGGGACGTAGAGATATTTGGGCGTAGGAAAATCGGGACGTAGGGATGTTGGAACGTAGAGATATTGGAACGAAAAGCTATTGGAACGTAGAGATATAAGGATGTAGGGATATTGGGGTGTAGAGATATCAGAACGTAGGCATATGGGGACGTAGTACTGTCGAGACACATGGATTCTGAGGCGTAGAGATATGTAATATATGTAAGTATAAGAATCCAAGACATATGCTATGTACCTATACATGCTACTAATCACATAAAAATCTAAATATTCATGAATTAATAACAACATGCATATTAATACAGCACACATGTTTCGCCCCTAAATATGACCGCAGAATAGGAAGTTCTGCCCCTATGAAGTTCAACTTCGTCACAATCTTCAAATTTCACAAAATATCAGAGTACCAATGCTAAATAAAAATAATCACGCACATAAAATAAAAATATTAAAAATGAGAAAAACAATACCGAAGTCGAGTCGTAGAGAAGAGAACGATATCCAAGTAACACCGTGTCAGAAAATCCAAAAGAAGGATGCACAGGTCGGATCGATTCGGTTCCGTAGATCGAGAAAGTTCGATCGTTTCGGATTCGCGATAACACCGTCGGCTAAAGCCGCGATGATCGAAGCGAATAATCGTGTCGAAAATAAAAAATTGATCGCGGGCAATGACGGATCGTAGTCGATTTTCGTAGTCGGTCCACGACGAAGACCACGAAGAGACTGATCGGTCCGCTGGTTCATCGGTCCTGGACCGCTTGCCGCGACATTTATATTTAACTTTGGCGTCGCTCGACTTTCGGCTTGGGTTTACGCTTCGTTCCGCGATTCCGCTTAGCGTTCCCGTTCTACATTTCCTCGTCCCTTTGCCTCGCTTTCGCCCTCGATCATCCCTCTTTTCGCCGCTGCCCGCCCTCGCCTACACTCGCTTCCCAACCGCGATCACGCGTTTCCGTTTTATTATCGTCGCTGAGGTAACATCGAGAACGCGTCTTTTCACTATAAGTCGAATCTTCATCGCTTTCTATCATCTCTTCTAGGTTTTTGAACACGCAGGGGGGTCTGAACGTTGGGAGTTGGAAGAGATTGCGAGGTTTTGGGGTGAGGACGTGGGGATTTGAAGGTTTTGGGAGCTTGGAGATATTGGGATTTGAAGGTTTTGGGGTTTTGGAGATATTGGGATTTGAAGGTTTTGGGGTTTTGGAGATATTGGGATTTGAAGGTTTTTGGGACTTTGGGAGCTTGGGAATTTGGGAGTTTGAGAACTTGGGGAGTTTGGAATCTGGAGATCTTGAGATCTGGAATTTTGGGAATTTGGGAATTAGGGACCTTGCGAATTTGGAATTTTTGGAATTTGGGAACTTGGAGTATCTGGGATCTTGGAAATTTAGAAATTTGGGACTTTGGGATTTTGAGAGCTTGGAATCTTGGAGATTTTGGGATCTTGAGATCTTGGAAATTTGAGAGCTTGGAATCTTGGGATCTTGGGATCTTGAGATCTTGGAAATTTGAGAGCTTGGAATCTTGGGAATTTGAAAATTTTGGAATCTTGGGATCTTGGGATCTTGAGATCTTGGAAATTTGAGAGCTTGGAATCTTGGGATCTTGGGAATTTGAAAATTTTGGAATCTTGAGAATTTTCGAACTTAGAAAACTTGTACTCTTGAGAACTTAAAAACTTGAGAATGTAGAATTTCGAAAATCTGAAATAACCTGTGGTAAAATGATTATATGTAGCTTGACGAAATAACAACGTGCGAGTGTTACTACCGGAAGTTGACAGTTGGAACCTCCTGCACGAAATGGACGATTGCCTTGACCTCTTTACATTCGCACGAGAACCTAATTTTATCCATTTTCCACGATAAACATTTAGGTTCTTCCACTTTTTTAAATACTACGATATTGAGTTACTGAAAGTATCTAACTTGGTACAGTGGTATATAATTAAATTTGATATTAATTTAATAAAACAACGTATAGTTTTTTTTAGATAGACATCATCTTTAAAATTAGATGAGCAATTTTTATTTTTGAAGCATTTATAAAATGGAGTTATACTAAATGTTACTTAAATTTAATTTGTAGAGTAATAGGAAAGCATGTATTTTATTGTTAAGTTAACAATTTAATAAGTTAAAAGTGTTATACAAATTATGGTTGCATGTTCCATTTTTTACGTTACTATTTTGGAAACGGTATTATTAACGTCATCTAGAGATCAGAGTGGAAACTTTAAAAAATAAATGATTTTATATATTGTTTATAAAAAAAAATAATTGCAAAAATCGTTCTCAATATATTCACACATAAAAGTGTAGTAATTAACAAAAATTTTGTAGGCAACCCGTGAAAGATTCATAAAAAGATGAAAACTAAAGCTTTAACAAATTAACTAAAAGATAATTGCAAAAATAAAATTAATTGCAAAATGAAATAAAATTTACAACATTTGGAAGCTTCAAAGTTAATAAAAACACGAACTTCAATAGGAAAAATAGTAATTGAATAATTATTTATTAAAAAATAAAAATAAAAATTAATAACAATTTATAATTAATAATTTATTATTACAATTCACATAAAAAGACAAACAAGAAAACAAGAAATTGCTACTTGAAAAATAAAAAAATACATGAATTTAATACGTATAATAATAATTTAACAATAAATTATTGCAAAATTGAAATTATAGTTAAAAACATCTTATAATTTATAATTATTTTATATCACACGAAAAATATAATTTAAACCGATATTTATTGTCCGATCGGTGATTAGTATAAAAAACGTAAATAATTGTAACAACAAAAGTATTAACAAACAATTGCAAAACCAAAAATTAAAAAAAAGTACGTAATTAATGCAATTTCAGGTAAGTTTCCGTAATTGGCTGAATTTCCGTGCATATGATTGGCCGATTGCATTATTGGCTGATTGTTGTCCAATAGTTTGCATTCGAGCAATGTCGAACCTCGTCAGTCTTATTGAAGGTGTCGAGGAGGTCGGACCCGTCACGTCAACACTCACTGGTACGAGTCAACGATCCGTACAATGGATTTATAATTTATTACTGTGTTATATAGTGTTCTAATACTAGTGCTTAGTGTATTTTAAATAATATTTGTGCATAAATACGGGAATTGAAAATACAATTTATGGTGTGTTTCGTGATGTGTCATAGTGTTTAATAATGGGTTACTACATGTAATGGGGCATGCATATACGGATATATTAACACGTTTTATGGTGTGCTACTGTATTTACTATGGTGTTTTATGGTGCAATACTGCATTTATTATGGTGTTTTATGGTGTATTACTACAAGTGACTGTGCATACATATATGGATATTTTAATGGATTTTACGGTGTTATTTGTGACATGTCATGGTGTTTAATAGTGCATTACAACAAGTGATTGTGCATGCATATACGGATATTTTAACACGTTTTATGGTGTGGTGCTTGAATTATTATGGTGTTTAATCGTGTATTACTACAATTAATTGTGCATGCATATACGGATATTTTTTGGCGCGCTTTCTCGGGTTTACAAGTGACTGCGCATGCGTGGGCGGCCATATTAGTGCATTTCGCGGGTGGTTGCTTACGTGCTTTGACATAATTGTGCAAGTGTTTTAATGGGTTTATGGTGTGTTTTGACATAATTTAATAAATGTTTTAGTGGGTTTATGGTGTAGTTATATACGAGTTTTGATATTATTTAATAAATGTTTTAATGGATATGTGGTGTAGCTACATACGAGTTTTGACATGATTCAACAAACGGTTTAGTGAATGCGTAGTGTAGTTACCTATGAGATTTGACATATTTTTACAAATAATTTACTGTGCTTTGTGGTATAGTTGCATACTTATTTTAACGTACTTTTGCAAATGATTTGACGTATTTAATAGTGTGGTTAACTACGTGCTTTGACATATTTTTTCAAACTTGATATCATGTTTTGTGTAACGTACAGTTCTGCGTAGTAGTTGTTTGTGTTGCATGCATGTGTTTATACGTTGAATATCAGCAAAATCAGAACTGCTTATTTACTGCATGTCTGCATGACAAATTTAAAAGTGTACATTTTGAAAAATGCGAAATATTCAAAGATGATTAATCGTTGTGATTGCTGTGCTTACAGAAGGACAAGGACCGATCCAATGGACAAGGAACCGAATCCTGACCATACAAGTGCGACCAATCCTGACCATACAACTACAGTCAATCAATCCTGGATCTCTGAGATGACTCTGGACTGCTACCTGATTAGACAATCGATCGATGGATCAACCTGAGATGCGATTTGAGCGGTGTATGTCTGCGATCGGTGAGTCGCATGCTTTACGATTCCTCCGGTTCCCATCATGTCGTAGGACGAATGGTCCGAAGCGACACGGGAACTGGTTGTATTTTATATTTTTGAGCGAGCATAGTGACCACGACTGTACGATCGTGTAAAATTCGTACACACTGTTTATTTTATTTATTAGATCAGGTTAGGGTTTTCTTGTACATCGCGTTTTAACTTCTTTGCAATTTGAAATTAAAATTAGTATATAGAAGTCGGATGACCCTCCGATTTCA
>NW_003797249.1:230675-251477 GCF_000220905.1 Megachile rotundata
AAGAATTTATCGCGTGGAAATCCAACGCGTGGAAATCCAACGCGTAGCAACTCAACGCGTGAGAAATTCAACGCGTGAGGAATTCTACGCGTGAAAATTCGGTGCGTGAGAAATTGAACGCGTAGGAATCTAACGCGTGGAAATCCAACGCGTGGTAACTCAACGCGTGAGAAGTTCAACGCGTGAGAAATTCAACGCGTAAGAATTCAACGCGTAGGAATTCAGCGCATGGAAATCCAACTTGCAGAAATCCAAGGCATATAAATTTACTGCATAGAATTCCAAAATTCAATATTGCAACACTGATCAGTGATCCCTCTGCATAATCCATGCAAGTGAATGTAACGGCGGTAATATAACCGGAGTCTACTGTAGTTTATTTGGTATTCCATTAAGACTACACCGGTTGCGAGTGCACATCTGTTAGATTCATCTTCATAATCATAGCTTCCCACGCTATTTGTAATGAACCATAATCACTGTTTATTCACGGCCACGCTGCAGTCGACTGGCATGTTCGTTCGCAAAGAGGATCAGTTTGTTTCGCTTAAACAAAGTAAATAGAGAGCTTGTTTGTATCAAACTTTGTAAATCCTGTATCTTGAATGTTCTCCTCTTTCCGCTACATCAAACATTCTCTGCTTGTATTTGCCTTATGCTTGTGTTTGCCTCATTGCTCGTAATTTTAAATCATTATCGAAGTGGAGATCCTAACCTCACTTTTGAAGATAAATTTTTAAATCATTCTTATAGTTATTAAATTATTTATGTAGGGCAATTATGCTTATTTACTTATATTTACTTTTGTCATACAAATCATACAATTTCATTTTTTAATTATCTTCAAGTTATGGTAATTTAACAAAATTGGTAAATATGGTATTTTAGGGGATAGATTTTCTGAAATATTTTTGTTGGAAATTATTGAGTTGCGTTTTTACGAAGGAACTCGTGTAGTATATTAAGTTGCTTAATTTCCTTATTTTTTACTTATATTTGATACACAGTGTAGCGATACGTTTTCATTTTTACGCTAAAGCGAAGTTGAAGAGCGTAACCCAAGTTGCGGCAGTAATACATTCCCCCAACCATCCTTATTAGGGACTACTAAATTACTTATGTAGTACTTTGACGATAATTATCAAGTCAGCAACCCATTAAGCGAAGTGCGCTTCGACGAAGTCTCGACGTCGTTGAAATCTTTTTACCCTCTCTTTTTTTTCGGAATATGGAATTAAGCGGATATACCTGATACCCTCTGTTCCCTCCGCGTCTCGTTCCGCGCCAAAGCTTCCTCCAATGAGCTCAATTTGCCGATAGCGACGCTGAAAGCCGAAAAAAAGAAATATGATCGACGATCAGCACGCTTTGACACTCGTTCCGCGAACGGATTTTTTTGTCCGCGTTTCACGCGGATACAGCTGGCGAAACATAATTTTCGGATCACGTCAAACGGTGGTCCAACGAATTTGAAGCACTCCTCGCAGGTGTGCGGTATTTTATTAAACCCATATCACGCGTCACGGTCCAATTTTCCCTGCATTTTTCCTCTCCTCTTTTTTGTTCGCTCCCTGTCGCCAAAAAAAGGGAACACGAGTGATCGAAAATTGTTCCATCACCGCGAGTTAGTCGACTTGTAGCACCATGAGATTCCTCTGTATTAAATGTGCAGCGACATGGCGGACTATAAGCAAAATGGACGTCTCCTTCGCAGTTCTCTCCTTCATTTTAACACATTGGGTTGCAAGCAAAAAGTGCATTGTTACGTACAATTTTCAATTGGTCAAATGTTTTCTTCTGATCAGAATTTTCATGTTCCTTGTAACTGTATTAAATAATTTATTAATTTCTCTGTTGTTGAATGTTCTTTTTAATAAAAGTTTGTACATAATGATAGAGATAGAATGATGCAGTGTGCATGCATTAATAATTGCATTAGAAATATCTCTTAAATTTAACATTGGAAATACTTGCTGTTTATGTATGTATGTACTTAAAGTATTACTTACGTGAAGACATTTATTAACTTCTTCGTTGTAGTTCTTTTTGATAAATGTTTGTACAGAATGATAGAGCTAGAATGATGAAGTGTGCATGCATTTATAATTGCATTTGGTGTCGCTGAAATTTTACATTGAAAATATTTGCAGTTTACGTATGCACTTAAAGTGTTACTCACGTGAAGACATGATACATCGAGAAAGTTCCAAGGTAAAAAAGAACGCGGATTTTTGAGAAATATAGGTGCGGTATCCTCACCCTAACATCAATCTCCATGATGCTGTACAAAACTGCTTTATCCAACCCACTTTCAGTATATTTTCCGTTCCATCGATTCTTTTCACAAACGATATCCATGCCTCTATCTACGGTCCATCATCGTGTATCGTACTAAGAAATAAAAACCACGACGTATAACTTTCCTTCGGGGTATTATTCGTTCGCTTCCGTTGATTGCCGTCAAACCGCATATTCAAGCATGCGGATATTCCGCGTCGAAGCGCAGCATTCGACGAAACATTCTCGAACAATGCTTCTGTCTTGGAAATTTCAATCGAACAAGCCTATCAACGGAGCTTAAAAAACGAGAGGTTTAAGCGGAGCTTTCATCCCCGTTTTGTCGTTGCGCCTACGCGTGTCACGTTCTTGTTTTCTTCCTTTTCGCGTGTTTCTCGATTCGTTAACAGACAATCGAGATTCGTAAGACAGTGTTTCTGTGCTTTTTCGTTGAAACACGGAGATTAAAAAAGCTTCGGGGGTTGACGTCGAAACGGAGAAAAGAGGAAACATGACGGGGAAGAAAAAATTCGGAAGAAACGAGCTACTAGAGAAAAGATTGGAAGAGGGAAGTTGCAATTCCATGCGTGGAAATTCTACGCGTTGTATTTCAACTCGTCGTAATTCCATGCGTGGAAATTTTACGCGTTGTAATTCCATGCGTGGTAATTCGACGCATCAGTATCTCCACGCATGGTAATTCGACGCGTTACTATCTCCACGCGTGGTAATTCGACGCGTTACTATCTCCACGCGTGGTAATTCGACGCGTTACTATCTCCACGCGTGGTAATTCGACGCGTTACTATCTCCACGCGTGGTAATTCGACGCGTTACTATCTCCACGCGTGGTAATTCGACGCGTTACTATCTCCACGCGTGGTAATTCGACGCGTTACTATCTCCACGCGTGGTAATTCGACGCGTTACTATCTCCACGCGTGGTAATTCGACGCGTTACTATCTCCACGCGTGGTAATTCGACGCGTTACTATCTCCACGCGTGGTAATTCGACGCGTTACTATCTCCACGCGTGGTAATTCGACGCGTTACTATCTCCACGCGTGGTAATTCGACGCGTTACTATCTCCACGCGTGGTAATTCGACGCGTTACTATCTCCACGCGTGGTAATTCGACGCGTTACTATCTCCACGCGTGGTAATTCGACGCGTTACTATCTCCACGCGTGGTAATTCGACGCGTTACTATCTCCACGCGTGGTAATTCGACGCGTTACTATCTCCACGCGTGGTAATTCGACGCGTTACTATCTCCACGCGTGGTAATTCGACGCGTTACTATCTCCACGCGTGGTAATTCGACGCGTTACTATCTCCACGCGTGGTAATTCGACGCGTTACTATCTCCACGCGTGGTAATTCGACGCGTTACTATCTCCACGCGTGGTAATTCGACGCGTTACTATCTCCACGCGTGGTAATTCGACGCGTTACTATCTCCACGCGTGGTAATTCGACGCGTTACTATCTCCACGCGTGGTAATTCGACGCGTTACTATCTCCACGCGTGGTAATTCGACGCGTTACTATCTCCACGCGTGGTAATTCGACGCGTTACTATCTCCACGCGTGGTAATTCGACGCGTTACTATCTCCACGCGTGGTAATTCGACGCGTTACTATCTCCACGCGTGGTAATTCGACGCGTTACTATCTCCACGCGTGGTAATTCGACGCGTTACTATCTCCACGCGTGGTAATTCGACGCGTTACTATCTCCACGCGTGGTAATTCGACGCGTTACTATCTCCACGCGTGGTAATTCGACGCGTCAATATCTCCACGCGTCGTAATTCTATGCGTGGAAATTCTACACGTCGTATTTCCACGCGTCGTAATTCCATGCGTAGAAATTCTACGCGTCGTCTTTCCACGCGTCGTAATTCCATGTGTGGAAATTCTACGCTTCGTAATCTTTCCACATATTAAACCACCCTCTACCATCACGTAGAATGAAAATATAACAAGAGTCTATTATATCCGAAATTACTCTTAATTACTTTACAAATACTACACGGGCCCATAATTAACGCAGAAGTTAGCGGTCGAGAATTCTATAATGATGGTAGACATATGCGAGGCATAATTATCGCGTCAGTGAAACGATGTACGTTCAATAGTAAATTCCATCGAAGTGGTACAGGATACCAGGGCATAATAAGCTGCTCTTTAAAATCAACCGAGCCTGCTTGCTCGTTCAAAAGCTTGGCTACCGTGCTTACAGGATTTCCGCGATTCAACGTTCCTTATTTGGACCAGCAACGAGAAAACAGGCTGGGGAAACAAATATTCCTGAAGCTGGCTCGTTGGCCGCTTTCAAATTACACCGACCAGGCAAAAGATTTCCTCCACGAGCAACGTAATTATTTTTCAAAACAAAATCGTTGCACTGTCCGTTCAGCGAACGACATTGTTCGATGTTTTTTAACCCTCGGGCTACGAAATTACCCTCTAATAAGCTGATATTTTAGCTAGACTTTTTGGACAGGTAAAAACTTGTCGTTACAAAAGAAAAATGTAGTCTTTTTATTTATTAATTCCATCTATTTATATTTGAAGTGCAAGGATTTTAGAAAGTGAAGGGGGAAGTTGAAAAGTTGCTCAGTATTTTTGTAATATGACGCGTGAAGACTTTGGCGCATAGGACTACAGCGCGTAAAATTTAAATACGGTGCGTTCTAAATAGTAATTCATTTTCGGACTATTTTTTCAGGTAAAAGGACTAATAAAGGGTTAATTGATCCGTTCGAGAAAGAACTTTCCGAAGAGAAAGAGGGAACATTGGTAATTACGCGGAAGAGATGTTTCATATTTGCAACATCGAAGATAAATAACCTTTCTTACCACCCGTCGGTAGATTTTTATTTAGTCGACTACTGTGGTACGTTGTTCGCTAAACATTTTCGCAAAGTTTGTAAGGAGCGGTGATGCAAATATTTAATCAACCCTCCAGCATCCACGATCGCGAAGTAGAACACGCGGTTCAACGGAAACGACTCCCCCGAACTTTAATACGCGTAATGCACGCTCGACGTTTCCGCGAATAAATTACGTTTATTGAATGGAATTTTATCACGAACGACAGCTTGTTAACATCCTTCTTCGACGTCAAACGGGACGTTTTAATCAAAAATCATTTTCATAAAACGTATTTGTGTTTTAAAATACCAGGTGCAGCAGGGGATGAAAATTAAAAAATTTCTATAACATCATATGTGAAAATACTAGAAGTAAATGACAGTATACTACAAGAACAAAGCTCTTCTTAAAAAAGATTTGCTCGATAATCCGAAATTTGTGGATATCGAGCCTTTCTTATTATTTGAATTTTTTAAATTTATCTTAAAGATGGCAGTGGAGGTTTCAATGTCTCACTGGCATCGCGGTTTACCCTCGTTTCATATTCCAACATTTGAGACCGCTTTCTGTTACTCGGCAGAAAGCCACAATTTATTCCTGAGAGCCTATAAAAATTTCAGATACTCTCTTGGTCTGTACAAGGCACTTGAATCGTCTTACACGATTGAAACAAGTACGGAGGCTTTTAATGGTGCTTGCATTATCGAACATATGTGATTTCGGTTTTATACGGATGTTTGGTATATTGCCATGGACAGAGTCGTAACAGATGATGCAGTGCTAGTCAAACATGTAAAGTGTTGCAGTGATCTAAAGTGTTGTAATGAAACAGGTAGTTATCTAAAGTGTCGTAATCAAACATGTAGTAATCGAGCGTAGTAACGCAGCGTGTGATAGTACACGTGCTAATTTAACGCGTGACGATACTGAACGTGATAATGCAACATGTGGTGTACCATGACATGGTAATTTAACCCGTGGTATTTCATTATGTGGAGATTCAACGCGGTGATATATCGGATGGTAGTCGCATCGCAATTTAACGCGCGGAAATTTAATTCGTGGAAATCTAACTCGTAGTAGTCTAATATGTGGTACTCTATCGCATGGTAATCTAACGCGTGGATATTGAACGTGTAGTAATCTAGTGTCCAGTAACCTAATGTGTAATAATCTATTACAATGGTAGTCGTATGGTAATCTAACGTGTGATTATCTAACACGTATATATTTAATTAGTAGATATCTAGCGTGACAATTGAAGTAACGAAAGTGTACGAAACATGAAGATTTATATGCTGTATTAGTATCGATAGAGTTGTTTCATGAATAATTGGGAGTGTTTCAATGAAGCGTCTAGTATCAACATTCCGTTTGCACTTTGAAGCGCGCTTTCGTTCCGATTGCGTTAGTGGACACTTTACAGCCGAGGGTCATAAAATAAATTTCAGGGAACGGTTACGAGGGGCGAAACCACGCGAATGAAATAACCCTTTGAGCATCGAATAGCAATATATCGTCCGACTATAGACAAGCCAAAAATACAGGTTACGGCGAGTCGTTGAAACGCCGATAGATTGATGCTACGGAAATACTGTGGGAATTGACACGAATAAAACTAAATCTCTATATACATCGAGCTTTAAAAAGCAATATATTTAAAAGAGTGCATCCAGTCCGAAAAGTAAAGTGATTCCGACGTATAAATTTCTTCCTGTATCGATTATTTCCCGAATTAATTGCCACTCGGCGTTAAATTATGCAATCGTACGAATAATAAGTAAAACGATTCATGAATCGAGCCGCGGATCAAAAATGCATTTTCAATAAAGAACGCGACACGGTTAGGGCGTTGCACCGTGTCACGCGTTACGATACCGCGTAATTTAAATTTCAAATTTCCCGCGCACGCGTGTCCATATATACGCGGTTCAACGTAAATGTTTCCGTATGCAAACTACGATGCAAGCGTGTCCCGTTCGAATTAATACACTCGAAGTCTGTTTTCTTTCGCTGATACGCATTTGTGTTCCAAGAGCAACTTATCGTGTCGTGACGTACATCAAAGGGATGTAAAAATGGATTTCAACGAAAGGGCTGCGAGGGGAAAAATGACTCACAAGGGCTTTTGTTATCAATCTTCTAATAAGCGTGCGTATATCAACAACACGGCGCAACTTTAGTAACGTCGGGCTACTAATAATAAATTCTATGCGAAAATAATCTCATGATTTATATTATGCGTTACGGGTTAGAACTGTACTTTGTATTCCCAGAGCGCAGCATTTTCTTGCACTATAATTTTGCGGGTTGTATTACCATGCGCCGTATTTCTAGGCGATGGAGTTCTACGCGTCGTAGTTCTACCTGCCATATTTCCACGCGTTAATGTTCTGTGGGTTATATTTCTACGCGCTGAAATTCCACGCGTCATATTTCCACGTGCCGTACTTTCACGCGTCGTAAATCTACGCGTAGCATTTCCATGCGTGGAAATTCTACGCGTCGTAATTCCATGCGTGGAAATTCTACGCGCCGTATTTCCACGCGTAGCAGTTCCATGCGTGGAAATTCTACGCGTCGTAATTCCATATGTGGAAATTCTACGCGGGAAATTCTACGCGTCGCAATTCCATGCGTGGAAATTCTACGCGTCGCAATTCCATGCGTGGAAATTCTACGCGTCGCAATTCCATGCGTGGAAATTCTACGCGTCGCAATTCCATGCGTGGAAATTCTACGCGTCGCAATTCCATGCGTGGAAATTCTACGCGTCGCAATTCCATGCGCCGTATTTCCACGCGTAGCAATTCCATGCGTGGAAATTCTACGCGTCGTAATTCCATGCGTAGCAGTTCCATGCGTGGAAATTCTACGCGTCGTAATTCCATGCGTGGAAATTCTACGCGTCGTACTTCTATGCGTGGAAATTTTACGCACCGTATTTCCACGCGTAGCAATTCCATGTGTGGAAATTCTACGGGTCGTAAATCCACGCACCATATTTCCACGCATCAAAATGCTACGCATTGTATTCCTACGCGACGAAGTCCTACGCGTCGTATTTACACGCGTCGTATTTACACGCGTCATATTTCCACGCGATGTATTTCCATGCGCCATACTTCCACGGACTGTATTTCCACCCATTTCCCAAATAGTGCAACGCACCATAACCACATCACCATTTGCATATTATTTCATTACACAACACTATACTCGAAGCCACAAAATGCAAAGCATTCACAGTCCGAAATTCCTCATTTGAAAATGTCATGGCTAACCAACTCTAACCGGAATCCGAGGATCACGAACCGCCGAAATCAAAGACCCTCAGCGTGAATGCTGTTAATCGACAGCGTCGTTAGCGCAGTCACCTTAACGTTGCCAGGGAAGATCATCGTTGCTTATTCGGAGAGGAAATAAGCAGCTAACGCGTTGCATTTCCAGCTGCTGTGCAAAGTCATTTCGAGGGAGGATCGACGCGTATTTCGCGTTTTGTAGCGCGGTATGCAGCCGCGATAAGCTTGCCGGATACCGTGACTGTTCATCCTGGGTAATCCGGCTCCGACCGGACGAGAAACGGTGTCCCTTGAAAAGCGCTGCGAATAACGCGTCCGTGACCAATTCGGGTTCGTGCAACCGGGACACGTTGATGAAAAAAGGAAACGACACTTGTCCAAGTGTTCCGTGAAATCGTGACACCATGACCTAACAGCTGGCTAAACGTTGTCATCTGGAAAATTTTTAAACTGAATAAAATATTGCTTTGTTGCATATTAAAAGGTACGACGAAATCTATCATGATTTTAGGACTGAAATGTATTGTAAAAGGCCACTTATGGTGTATTGATTTAAAGGTTCAAGTATGACGAAGATAACTGTATTAATTTCTCATTGGTGTTCTTAATTGGAAATAGCTGGTAATTTTTTGAAAGAAAGTATGTGAGTATACTTGCAACTCTTTCTTTGTACAGAGAGTTCTTATTATACATAGTTGATATATACTTCTTTTTATACAAAATGCTGGTCTTTTTTTGCAAAGGTGTCATAATTTAAAGACATGCAATGAGACTTACGTTTCAAGACCCGCCATTTTGTCTGCAAGAGGCTAACAAGATGGCGGCCATATCAATTACCAGCTCAGATTTCATTGAGATATATTTTATATGCCGTCATAACTCACTCATTTCATGATCTTTCGGAATTACGAGATTCGGCTTTAAACACCCTAATTTTTCCGTCGGATGGTCTTTAAAGGAAACGACCGTATTCCCTTTACCGTCGCAGAAACGACCAGTAAAGTTCCCATGGAAACAGGTTTCGTGCGTTAAATATTTATGAGAAGCTACCTTCGATGTGTTTGCTCCTGTACTTTATTTTTTCGCTGCACCATTTTGTTTTCCTCGTGTCTTTTCACTCGAGCGTATATGCACGCGCCGGCGGAAACTTTACAACGGCCTAGGTATTTGTCGGTGGCCGTCCAGCGCAGCGTCCGGTCTGGGGGTCATTTGTTATAAAAATGGTCGCGGCGTTGTAAACGGAGGAAGGACGAGAGTATGTCCTTGCCAGCATTTTCCCTACGGTTCGTGCTGCAATTTTCCGAAACTTTCGAAAACCGCGCCACTATGATCCTTGGATTTCCCGCCATCGGAAGTTGTTGCATTCAAAAATTTCGTCGTGTGAATTAATTATGTATTACACAATTTTTAGAGTGTACTGCACGTGGTATTAACCTGTTGATCAAAGTGAAAGTATTTAATTCTAAAATTTATTCATTATAAAATAATGTAATAATTTATGATTGAAAAGTTGGTCAGTAATTTTGTAGTATGGCGCGTGGAACTTTGGCGCATAGGACTTTAGCGCGTAGAATTTGTACGCATGGAATTACGACACGGGGAAATACGACGCGTAGAATTTCCACGCATGAAATTACGACGCGTGGAAATACAGACGTGTCGAATTACCACGCGTGGAAATACAGATGTGTCGAGTTACCACGCGTGGAGATATTGACGCGTCGAGTTACCACGCGTGGAAATACAGATGTGTCGAATTACCACGCGTGGAGATACTGACGCGTCGAGTTACCATGCGTGGAGATACAGACGTGTCGAATTACCACGCGTGGAGATACTGACGCATCGAGTTACCACGCGTGGAGATACTGACGCGTCGAATTACCACGCGTGGAGATACTGACGCATGGAATTTTATCGCGTGGTATTTCGGCGCATAGAACTTCAACGCGTAGAATTTCAACGCGTGGAGTCACGACGTGTGGAAATTCTAAGCTTGGAAGTACGACGCGTGGAATTACAATGCGTGGAAATACGGTGCATGGAAATTCGACGCGTGGAAGTACACCGCGTGGAATTACGACGCGTGGAAATACGGTGCGTGAAATAATTCATGATGTAATAGTTGTCGTTGTTTCAATGAATTTCTGAATATGGAGAAATTTGAGAGAGATTTTTTGTTTTAAATAAGTGACGAGAGAGCAGAATCTACACGGCAAAAAATCACTTTATTAAATGAAACAATCGTGAATGTATAGGAATGAATGTGTACTGCATGTTTTGCGAATGCGCGTTTTATTGTTCAGATTTTCAGGATTACCGCGTTGGCCAATTTCTCGCATCAGCTTTATTTTCGTTCGCATATTTTCGCGCGTCGGTTTTATTCGTTATCAAGCTTTATTTTATTCGATTCCATTGTAACGGTAAAATATTGTAGGACGTTCTTTCGCGAGTTTGAAAATCGTGCGTGAAATTAATGGTTTTTAATAATGGTACGTTTCATGTTCGATGGCTTGTCGCAAAGTAATTCCGCCATTTTACGCCGATAACAACAATGAACTATTGTTAACAATCGACCCTCCATGTACTCATTGTTCAATTCTGTTGATTTTACCGTTGAAAACGTGAATCGAAGTCGATTTTTTCTCGAACGCGGTAAAAGCGTATCGAACGTATAAAAAATTTGGAAAAAATTTTATTTAACGAGTTCGACGTTTACCAACCGAATTGATATATTTTTCGTTCCGTTAAATTGGAGGAAGCTCTCGGAAGTGTGCAATTTTCCTTTATACTCTTTACTCAGATTTTTTCTCTGCAATATCCGCAAGAAGTATGAGCACGTAATGCAATAAAATCCGCAACCACCATTAAAGTGTTTCGTAACGTCGATAAATGGAGGAGAGCCGACGCAAATTGCCAGCTTGTTTCACTTTGTCCACGATACAAAATACTGATTCAGCTTGCACCTGCTTTAATTTTTCCCTAGACGTTTAGTTTCATAGCTGTTGTTATCTGTAGCTGTAGAAACTCGTGCTTCAATTTTGGGTTCACATGAATTGTACGTAGCTTACTTGTATAGGAGACTTTTGTTATATTGTTGGACATTTGGTATACAACATATATTACGCGTGGTGATTCCATATGTAACGTATACCACATGAGGTGATTCTACACGTGACGAGTACAATGCGTGGTGATTCCACGTATGACGAATACCACATGTGGTAATTCTATACGTGACGAGTATTATGCGTGGTGATTCCACGTATGACTAATACCATGCGTGGAGATTCCACATGTGACGAATACCACGCGTGGAGATTCCACATGTGAGGAATACCACGCGTGGAGATTCCACATGTGGTAATTCTACTCATGACGAGTACTACGCGTGGTGATTCCACGTATGACTAATACCACGCGTGGAAATTCCACATATGACAAATACCACGCGTGGAGATTCCACATGTGGTAATTCTACTCGTGACGAATATCATGCGTGGTGATTCCACATATGATGAATACCACATGTGGTAATTCTACTCGTGACGAGTACTACGCGTGGTGATTCCACATATGATGAATACCACGCGTGGTGATTCTACGTATGACTAATACCACGCGTGGAGACTCCACATGTGACGAATACCATGCGTGGAGATTCGACATGTGGTAATTCTACTCGTGACGAATACCATGCGTGGTGATTCCACGTATGGCGAATAACACATATGGTAATTCCACATGTGACGAATACCACGCGTGGTGATTCTACGTTTGACGAATACCACGTGTGGAGATTCAACGTGTGGCGAATACGATGTGTGGTGATTCTACGTATGACGAATACCACGTGTAGAGATTTAACGTGCGACGAATACCACATGTGGTAATTCTACACGTAACGAGTACCACGTGCCCAAAATACCACCCTCGCATACTCTCCAAAATCAAGCAAAAATCAGCAACCATAAAACCCTCGGTCCTCATCCACCTGTCACACTCGCACTAAACCGCGTTTGAGATTTATCTGGCCAAGAGCGTGTAGCTTGTGAAAATTTGCATTCAAAAATGGCCCTCTTAGTCGACGAGTGATTTCTGCCAGCGGCACGAACCAAAAACAGCAACTGCATAATTCTGCAGGATAGCAAAATCGCGGCAGTACGACGAGGATGCTCATCAACGATGCAGGAGCATCCGCGTAAAGTTTCGGGGCGGAAATTTCGCGGCGTATACGCTGGTGTCGGATCCCAAAGGGGCGAAATCTTATCGTGATTTTGCACGGTGATCGCAGGATGCGCGTATATCCCGGTCGCGATAAATAAGGCTGACCCATTTAACGGCGAGCAAGGGTCAAAGTGCATTCCGTATTCCGGAACACGATGGCAGGCCAGTTTATAGAACCGGGTCGTGGTAGCAACATACCAATTAGCCGGTTTGTATGGCGTGTACGCGTCGTCTGCCATTTCCTTCGCTCGAAAAACACCAGACAAAAAGGCCGACGCGCACACGGTTTTACCTAACCTTCGATCGGGATGTCTACTACTGATTTCTGACGAGATCTACCATATGTACTCTGATTGCAAATTTCGACATGGGTTTGAAAATATATGAACTTCGTCGATGGACCTTCAGAAATATTATACAGTTTCCTGTGTACGGATATAATTAATCACTTGCTTGTCAATTAGTTAGTAGATCCTATGAATTTATGTGGCTGACACATGTATAATCAAGAGGGGATCGAGGTTACTTTAAATTAAAAAATAGATGTCTTACTGTTAATTGTACAATTTCATTTAATGCCTTTCGATTCTAGGAAAAATGTACTACTTTATTTCAAATCGTAATTGATTATATCTGCTATCCTGGTAATGTCAACAGCTCTTAATAAATTATTAATAATTAGTCGGGACACATTTATTTGCCAGATAAAAACTGGCACGAAGTTTATTTCGCTGAAATATACCGATGGTGATATTAATATCGATGAGCTCTTCTTTTAATTACTATCGACCAATGGCATCAGAGAAACCTCATGATCCCATCGGTACAGCTTCCCAGGTCGAATTCGAAATTTCTCGAAAAAAGTGTGTTTTCATCGAGTTTCAATTAAACATCATGTCACAAACTTCCAATATCATTATTTTTTCCAGGAAATATGACGACAGATTATCTCGATTAATCGATGGAGTAAATACGAATGAACAGAGCGGAGGAAGAAATTATTTCTAAAATTTGTATTAACATCTCACGTATTTGTATGCTCGCAAAAAATGGTGGGATCTGTGATGCTGATACGGCACCCTCCCAAGGTACCCTGTGCTCATCCACCTTCTTTCCCAAGACAATTTTACCCTCTTCCGGCAATGTGATTTAGTAGAGCATCGGGCTATGGGAAACAGTAATTTCTATGCATATTTCGCTCGGGAAACAAACCGGTAAATGTATTTACTGCGATACCGCGGTAAGTCAAAGCCACGAACGTGAGGGAAATATGATGTTTTTCCTGGGGTGAGTTGTTCGGGTCATACCGGGGTGCGATTGCATGGCAAGTTTGCGGTATTCGGTGTCTGCCGGATTGGCGAATTTCTCTGAATCATATCTACCACGTGTTGTGTTTGTTACATGTAGCATTTGCCAACCGTTGAATCGCCATATGTTGAATTTATTACGTATAGCATTTGTCGTGAACTGTATTTGAGGCGCGTTGTATTTGTTATGCGTAGAATTTTTATGCATTGAATTCACGTGTCGAATCTTTAGGTGACATATTTTGCGTGTGTAGAATCTTCAAGCGTGGTAAGTGTTACGCGTTAAATTATCATGTGTGGTATTTGTCACATGTAGAGTCACCATATGTGGTATCTGTCACAAGTAGAATCATTACGCATGGTACTCGTCATGAGTAGAATTATCATATGTGGTATTCGTCACACGTGGAATCTCCATATGTGGTATTCGTCACACGTAGAATCTCCACATGTGGTATTCAGTGCACGTAGAATCTCTATGCATGGTATTCGTCACAAGTAGAATCACCACGCATGGTACTCGTCATGAGTAGAATTATCATATGTGGTATTCGCCATACGTGGAATCTCCACATGTGGTATTCGGTACACGTAGAATCTCCACGCATGGTAATCGTCACAAGTAGAATCACCACGCATGGTACTCGTCATGAGTAGAATCACCACACATGGTACTCGTCATGAGTAGAATTATCATATGTGATATTCGTCACACGTAGAATCTCCACATGTGGTATTCGTCACAAGTAAAATTACCACATGTGGTATTCGTCACACGTAGAATCACCACATGTGGTATTCGTCACACGTAGAATCTCCACGCGTGGTTTTCGTCACAAATAGAATCACCACGCGTGGTTTTCGTCACAAATAGAATCACCACGCGTGGTACTCGTCACAAGTAAAATTACCACATGTGGTATTCGTCACACGTAGAATCACCACATGTGGTATTCGTCATACGTGGAATCTCCACGCATGGTATTCGTCGCAAATAGAATCACCACGCGTGGTACTCGTCACGAGTAAAATTACCATATGTGGTATTCGTCACACGTAGAATCACGACGCATTCCATTCTGAACAAGTACATTCATGAATATAATTATTGAACTACATAAGTACGTAATGCAATTCCTCGTATTTGGAAGTTTCCAGGGAAGATCATTCTCCTTAGTTATACAATAGTTTGATAGGAAACTCGAAGCCCAGCGAAACGATTAATTACTTGCTGGAAATGAAGTTCCCTGCTAATAGTATCTAACTTATTTATAATTTAAAGTTTGTTGTGGTGAGTGTATACCTGCTAGTAAATTAATCTTCAGAGTGACAAATTTTCCTAATAAGGCGTTATCGTTTATCTGTATCGATTGAATTCAATAATTAATCTTCCATCAGTCTCACGTATCTTTAACATACATTCAACGTCACTATAATTATTAAAATAAATTTGTCAAAACTCTTTATTAAGTTTTTTATTTGTCGTTTTCTAATTTGATTATCTATATTTTTAATACAATGCAGTTTAATATAATTGCAAATGTCTAATAAATATTCCAGTGTTCTGACGTGTCTCGAATATTGAATATCGGTGAAAAGCAGCTGAATCATGTTTAACAACATAATTCCGTACATGATAACAGTAAAACGATAAGATTTCGTAAAGGTGGCAAATTCGTAGCCGAAAGTTTGCCAAGGTGTCGTTGCATTTTCAATAAGTATTCGCAAACTGATAAATCTGCGAAGTTTACCTCGAGATATCTTCTTGTTCACCGGCGCTCGATACTTCGCTATTTCTTGCTGACCCCTCGAGATTATTTCGAAAATAACGAAGGCAAACTCGTTTACTCGGACTTAAATTAATCTTTAATTGACGTCGGTGTCGAACGGGATCCTCGATTACGAGACCGAACCACTCGGCTTTATTATTAGCAATTTAAAAGAGTTACACTAATTGAGTTTCGTTTTAAACATTCGCCTCGTTACGAATATTGTATAAAACCTCCGAATATCGGTTTAATATTAAAAAAAACATGACTGTCAGGTGATTCAAGAGGTAGGCTTACGAGAGATTGTAAATGTGTTCTTCATAGAAATAAGTTTGTTTTACAGTTTCCCGGCCTCGGTTACTTTCCAAGGGATCTGTTCGGCATTATGGAAATGTGCATATACTTATAAGGGATTTATAAGAGTGTGTGCTCGGGAAAGAAGATAAATGTAACAGAAAAGTTGAGAAAATTGCTCTACGAAGTATACTGCTGAGATACTAGCATTTAGTATATGCAATCTTTAAATTTCTTTATTCGTATGCAAAGATATTCATGGGAACATTGTTGCAAATTTTACAGAAGAAAATCATTACAAAGTTAAATACAGTTTAACATGATTTAGCCAAAAAAATAAAATTACAAATAGAACTTCTGACGACAAACGTTTGTCTACCCATTTAATCTCCCTTCTGTTTTTTCTCTGTTCCAATCTATTTGTAATTAACCGAAACAAAAATAGTCGGGTAGTTACGACGAAATTCAATAACGAAACCAATGCTATCTATTTTCATCATCATGCAACAGCTATAGATGATCACAACCGATAACGTTGTGGTTAATTGAATTTCGCTCAGAGAGTAGCTGTATTCCAATTCCAGTTTACCTTTTAACCCTCGAATGGCTGCGGCTGGGTCAATCGTGACCCAGACCTACAAAACGTATACCACCAGCTATCGACCATAATTTGGCACTCAAATTTCCATATCAGCGATCTTCCTGCATCGGAAATACATATAGCATTCTTGCAATTTCCGCAATTTCGAAATTTGGGAATTTTGTGGTTGAAAGTTTGGGGAGGAAATTCTCATAAGTTTGTTAATATTTTTGTGAATTAAAACTGGTGAAGAGTACTCTCTTCGTGCCGCCATTTTAACGAAACCTACCTTACCGAATATAACCTCGAAGACTCGTAGCACTTATGACGTAGTACCTGTACAGGGTGTTTTGTAAATTGTGTAGGTCCCTTCTGAGATCTTAAGGTTCCAAATTCTTATCCTCCAATTTCTCAAGGTTTTAAATTTTCAAGGTCCCAAGTTCTCAAGCTTCAATTTCTCAAGTTTTCAAATTCTCAAACCCCCAAATTCTCAAGCTCCAATTTCTCAAGCTTTTAAATTCTCAACCCCCCAAATTTCTTAACCTCCAATTTCTCAAGCTTCCAAATTCTCAACCCCCCAAATTTCTAACGTCCCAAATTCTAAAGCTTCCAAATTCTCAACCCCCTAAATTCTCAAGGTTCCAAATTCTCAAGCTTCCAAATTCTCAACCCCCCAAATTCCCAACGTCCCAAATTCTCAAGCTTTCGAATTCTCAACCCCCCAAATTTCCAACGTCCCAAATTCTCAAGCTTCCAAATTCTCAATCCCCCAAATTCCCAACGTCCCAAATTCTCAACCCCCCAAATTCCCAACGTCCCAAATTCTCAAGCCCCCAAATTCCCAACCCCCCAAATTCTCAACCCCCCAAATTCCCAACGTCCCAAATTCCCTAGCTTCCAAATTTTCAACCCCCTATATTTCCAAGGTCCCAAGTTCTCAAGCTACCAAATTCTCAACGTCCCAAATTCTCAACTCCCCAAATTCTCAAGCTTTCAAATTCTCAACCCCCCAAATTCTCAACCCCCCAAATTCCCAACGTCCCAAATTCCCTAGCTTCCAAATTTTCAACCCCCTATATTTCCAAGGTCCCAAGTTCTCAAGCTACCAAATTCTCAACGTCCCAAATTCTCAACTCCCCAAATTCTCAAGCTTTCAAATTCTCAACCCCCCAAATTCTCAACCCCCCAAATTCCCAACGTCCCAAATTCCCTAGCTTCCAAATTTTCAACCCCCTATATTTCCAAGGTCCCAAGTTCTCAAGCTACCAAATTCTCAACGTCCCAAATTCTCAACTCCCCAAATTCTCAAGCTTTCAAATTCTCAACCCCCCAAATTCTCAACCCCCCAAATTCCCAACGTCCCAAATTCTCAAGCCCCCAAATTCCCAACGTCCCAAATTCTCAAGCTTCCAAATTCCCAACGTCCCGAATTCTCAAGCTTCCAAATTCTCAACCCCCCAAATTCCCAACGTCCCAAATTCCCAACTCCCCAAATTCCCAACCCCCCAAATTCTCAACCCCCCAAATTCCCAACGTTTCAAATTCTCAAGCTTTCAAATTCTCAACTCCCCAAATTCTCAACCCCCCAAATTCTCAACTCCCCAAATTCTCAACCCCCCAAATTCCCAACGTCCCAAATCCAACCCCCCAAATTCTCAACCCCCCAATTTCCCAACCCCCCAAATTCTCAAGTTTCCAAATCCCTACATCCCCCAATTTCTCTAATTTCCAAATCCCCACATCCCCAAAATTCTCCAATTTCCAAATCCCTACACCCCAAAATCCTCAAATCCCTAAATCTCCAACTTCCACTCTCAATTTACTACACCAAAAATTCCACCCCAAATTCTCAAACTTACTTTCCACCTTCCCACCCTAAACACCACTCTCAACACCGTCACACATGCCAACTTACGATTCAACGTTAGTCGCTGAATAGGTACCTATCTATTTATTCAGAATGCACTGGGAAAATATGTTAGGGGTAAAAACGAGCTGTCGTAGCTTTCTCGCCGATGTCTCCAGGGGTTGAATGCACGCTACGAGCCACTAAGCTCCCAGCAGGTTCTGCTTCATTAATTCGAAACACTGGATACGTGACGTCAATTGCGCTGGTTGAATTGTTGCCAGTTAACCTGTTCCTACCAAGATGCTTAATTTCGGATTTTAGTATCTGACCTTGTTGCGAGCATTACGACAACCATAACCTGCTATATTACCCCAAAATTCGGATCAACGTTTTAACGAGAAGGCGTAGACTTCGCAGACAGCTATATATTTTTTATCCTGATCAGCAAATTTCATCTAAGCACGCATGTTTCATTTACTTCTCGATATCTTCTTATACTACTTTTTATTCAGCGTATGGACTTATTGATCACCCTGTTTTGACGTCTTTCGTTTGGTCTTTCATTTTGAATCATCTATTGGACTCATTAATCACTCCGCTGATCCTGATCTCAAAATATCCTCCTACAAAACATTGATAAATTAATTAATTTTTCTAGAGGCAAGCCCGACACATGGTTGCAGGCGGCGATGTGGAGGATATGCGACCGGGTAAAGTTTGCAGAGCACGACTAGAGGGAAAAACGCGATGCACCTAAGTGCATAACAATAAAAAGTCTGCCGGGAAAGTGCTCCGGTCATTCCGTATGCATATTGCACCGTCCAGTTGCCTGTGTGGGAAGTGCACTTTAAAGGCTTGAAACCGATATCTGGTTGTCCGTAATTATAGCGAGATGCCTTCTGTCATGGCCGCCATTTCAGATGTCACTCGTATAGACGCTCGAGATGATTTGGGACTTGGGGATCTTTAGCTTGGAAATTTGCAGTTTACAAATTTGGTGACTTGGAAATTTGGGGTTTTGCGAATTTGGAAACTTGGACAGTCGCAGTTTTGGGAGTTTGCACATTGGCGTATTTGGGGGACTTGGAAATTTGGGGTGCAAATTGCAGTTTTACGAATTTGGAGACTTGGAAATTTGGGGTTTTGCGAATTTGGAAACTTGGACAGTCGCAGTTTTGGGAGTTTGCACATTGGCGTATTTGGGGACTTGGAAATTTGGGGTGCAAATTGCAGTTTTACGAATTTGGAGATTTGGAAATTTCTACAATCGTAAATGGATCCACTTCGAGATTTTATAATTCACTACCATATCGATTGAGAAATTTAGAAACTTACCAATTTAGGTCCTAAGAACTTACAAACTTCAAAACGCAAAAATTTGTTAATTTAAAAATTGCAAAAATTGCTGCAAGTACTCCCAACTCTAATACAACAAAGGATCGCAAACAGTTTCGAGCTTGTGATCTTCGTAAGGGAAGTTTCTCCAGCCCCGATTAAAGACCACGAAGCAGAGACTCCTAGCAAAATTTCAAGGAGTCGAGCTGTTGAATTTTTCACCGGTTCCGCGGACTCGGTCCCCGAAGAGAAGTAGCTCAACTTTTTCCCGACGAGTTCTAATTGAAAGCGGGATTTCGTTTCCGAACGTAGCGCGATTATATTTCAGAAGACGTGGGACGACTGGGTAATTCCGGTTACGAGTATGTAGGTCGCGTTGTTTAGCGCTTCTAACATTCTCCTTGCTCCGGTATCCGTTATCGTGCTCCTCTTTCAACGACCGTACAACGTTGTTGGTACTTTCAACTTCTCCTCGCGAAAACTTTCTTTGCTCGAGTCACCGTCGTGGCTGCGTATCTTGAACGCGTACAGCAAATTGGAAAGCAGGGAACGAATTACGTTGCGAGGATATGACTCGTTAACAATTGCACGACACAATTGTACTGAGGGTTGTAACAGAGGTTGAAGACTAGGTATCTGGGTTATTTACGGTAACGCAAATTCCTTGTTTCCTGGAATTGTGGGGAAGTTTGGGGGTTGGAATTTGAGGAGATGGGAAGCTGAGGAATTTGGGGATTTTGGAATTTGAGAGTTGGAGAATTTAGAGAATTTGGGGGATTTTGAGAGTTGGGGAACTGCGAGGATGTGGGATTTTGAGAGTTGGAGAATTTAGAGAATTTGGGATTTTGAGAGTTGGAGAATTTAGAGAATTTAGGGTTTTGAGAGTTTCAGAGCTTGGAGAATTTGGAATTTTGAGAGTTCCAGAACTTGGATAATTTGGAATTTTGAGAGTTGGAGAATTTAGAGAATTTAGGATTTTG
>NW_003797249.1:251970-288123 GCF_000220905.1 Megachile rotundata
CAGAACTTGGAGAATTTGGGATTTTGAGAGATTCAGAACTTGGATAATTTAGAATTTTGAGAGTTTGAGAACTTGGAGAATTTGGAATTTTGAGAGTTGGAGAATTTAGAGAATTTAGGATTTTGAGAGATTCAGAGCTTAGAGATTTGGGATTCTGAGAGTTCCAGAACTTGGAGAATTTGGGATTTTGAGAGTTTCAGAACTTGGAGAATTTGGGATTTTGAGAGATTCAGAACTTGGATAATTTGGAATTTTGAGAGTTCGAGAACTTGGAGAATTTGGAATTTTGAGAGTTCCAGAACTTGGAGAATTTGGAATTTTGAGAGTTCCAGAACTTGGAGAATTTGGGATTTTGAGAGATTCAGCACTTGGAGAATTTGGAATTTTGAGGGTTCCAGAACTTGGAGAATTTGGGATTTTTAGAGTTGGAGAACTTGGAATTTTGAGAGTTGGAGACCTTGGAGAATTTGGGATTTTGAGAGTTGGTCTCAGACTTGTCTCAGACGCAGTGATGCATGTAAGGGATGGACAGGAACTATATATACCAATACAAAAGCTCCTTGAGTACTAGCGAGAAAGTCTTGGTCTCATGCGCCGTCTAGTGGCGATAGGAGTGAGACCGCCACATAGGGTTTAGTAACATGAGAATTTGAGACTTGAGAGTTTGGAATCTTGGAATTTATAATCCTGGAATTTGCTATCCTTTAAATCACTAGATTTACAATTCAGAATATGTATTTGAAAATATAGAAACTCTAAAATTTCAGTATTCGATGACACTAAAACTTGATCCCTGAAGAAACTTACAAATTCAATTCAATCTAAAAAATCTACAAACTTCTAATTATGAAATTTCGCGAATGTACCCCACCCCATAAATAAACAATAAATTCCATTACCCTCCAGCAAAATTAAGCAACGCATAATAAATGAGACAGGAACGATAGCGCATTTTAAAGACGAGTATAGAGCGGAAGCAACGGTGTTTAGATGGAGAACAAGGTTCATAAAGAGGTCCGTAAAAGGTGAAAATCTCCGACGGAAGTGCAGGCTGTTCTTAATTAAAATCTTAACGCCTATCACGATCTCGGGTGGGTTGGTTGAAACGAAGTTTCTCTCGAGTTGACTTATTTAATGGAGGATTTCCAAATTGTAATGCCAGCTGGTGCTAGTCCCGGTGCTCGCGGCAGACTGTCGCGGATTTCATACGCGCGAAACTTAAATACGTCACACGCTAATGCTTTCGCGAGTCGTATACACATTCAGCCCGTTGCTGAAACTGCATTCAATGAACTTGCACCGCCAAAACTTCTCACGGTAATTTCGTACCGTAAGCGACGTGTTCCGCGATATTCTTTCACCTGTTATTAGACGCGTTTCTATTCCACGCCAACTTTTCCATTAAGGTGCTACAAGTTTACGTGTAGGGCAATATTATCGCTGGATGGTGGATGGAAATTTGGAGACTTGGAAATTTAGAGTTTTCGGCGTGTTGGAATTTGGGGATAGGAAATTTGGGAATTTGGGGAATTGAGGAGCTGGGATTTGAGGAGTTGGGGATTTGAGGAGTTGGGGATTTGAGGAGTTAGGGATTTGAGGAGCTGGGGATTTGAGGAGTTGGAAATTTGAGGAGTTAGGGATTTGAGGAGTTAGGGATTTGAGGAGCTGGGGATTTGAGAAGTTGGGGCTTTGAGGAGTTAATTTGAGGAGTTAGGGATTTAAGGAGTTAGGGATTTGAGAAGTTGGGGATTTGAGGAGTTGGAAATTTGAGGAGTTAGGGATTTAAGGAGTTAGGGATTTGAGAAGTTGGGGATTTGAGGAGTTGGAAATTTGAGGAGTTAGGGATTTGAGAAGTTGGGGATTTGAGGAGCTGGGGATTTGAGGAGTTGGAAATTTGAGGAGTTAGGGATTTAAGGAGTTAGGGATTTGAGAAGTTGGGGATTTGAGGAGTTGGAAATTTGAGGAGTTAGGGATTTAAGGAGTTAGGGATTTGAGAAGTTGGGGATTTGAGGAGTTGGAAATTTGAGGAGTTAGGGATTTAAGGAGTTAGGGATTTAAGGAGTTGGAGATTTGAGGATTTGGAAATTTGAGAATTTGGAGATTTGAGCATTTGGGAATGTGAGGATTTGAAGTTTTGAGAATTTGCACATTTAAGGATTTACAAATTTGAGCATTTGCTAATTTGAAGATTTGGCGATTCAGTCATTTGAAGACGTGAGAATTTCAGTTTAAGGATTTAGAAATTAGGAACCTCCAGAATACCATAAACTTAGACCTCCACCTAAAGAAGCTCTTAAATCACAAAATCAGCCCCTGCACCAAAATCCTATAACAATTCTCCAAACCCTCTCACTAAAATCTTCGAATTTCCCATCACTCAAAAACTACCCCTCTGAATTGAACAAACGATATATAAGTTTTTGACAGTACATAAAAAAGTTCGTCGTAATCCCTTGATGGAGCAACAGCTAATGGTAGGTCTTTCGATATCCGTTTAAACGATATTTCAAGAGGCAGCTTTTGAACGTTTAAATTACTAAACGAGGGTCGTTCTTGAAAGTAGCCAACAGGGTGGCCACGACACGGCGAGCAAACGCGATTATTCTGAAATGGCAGCGACAAGGGAACTGCATCGTGGGATAATGAATTGCCCCAGCGAGTTGCCCGTGAAAGTTCATAAAATTCAGCGTCGCTGGAACGAGTGCAAATTGTTTCGGTCACTCAATACCATTCACCCTCTTTTGCCATGTGCCCGTGTTACCCATCGCGCGCCTTGGAGTGCGAGGAAATATTCCAGCGGGCAACAAGCTGCAACTTGAACCACTTTATTTATGCGGTCGCCCTGCACAACCTAGCAACGTTAATACACGTCCATTTTCGAAGTGGACGAATTTATTTCGACGGCATATTAAACGCAGACCTAATTCGATACTTCATTTCTTGTATCAAAAGAGAGTTCTCCTTATAGAATGAAAGGAGAGTAAAATATTTATTACCGTGAAACTTTTTCTTCGTGTCTGTTTAAGTTTTATATGGGTTTCTGAATTTTTTGAGAATTTGAGGGGTTGACCTCAAATTAATTTGAAAAAACTTCAAATTAATTCTCCATTAATGATTCGCAATATCCTCCATCCAAATCAGTTGCTCTATCCCAATATTCCCACATCCCCGCAACAAGAAGATCAACAACATCCAGCTTCAAACATCCCGTTACACCAACTAGAAGCATGAAGTCGATCCCCTCATTGGGATAGAGTTACAAGAAGGAAGTCTTTCACGAAACAAGAAGTTCAATCATACTTCGATTTCCAGAAAGGAGCAGCACGTTCGTGGCTGGCACGTCCTCGGTGCAATAAATGCAAACTACGTACTAACGGCAACAGAAGGCGGGCTCTGGTGTCGTAGAATGTTCTGCGGCTCTTTTCTTCGCGGAAAGCGGGAGAACGAAAGGGACTTTTTGATAAACCGGACACGTGCGTCCCATTTCCGTGCGCGGGGAGACTTTCCCGTGCAAATCCAGCTATACGGACCCAACCCTCGATGCAGGAAAGGAAAACCACTGTTCACGGCCTGAGCCTGCTATTTTCAGCCGAGAAGCTACGATTTTGAAAATTGCTGTGATACTGGGAAATTGCGGACAGCGTGGACAGTTTAGGTTGCTTTAAATTATGGTGCAGAGGTGAATGAGGACTATAATAAAAATGAGGGAAAGGAATGAGAAGAATATGTTTAATGAATAATTTTTAAATAAATTACGTACTTTTACTTTTACTGATTAGTTAGATTAAATAGGTAGATGGGTAGGATGGGTGCATTGTAGGAGTTTATGGGGGATTTGTATATTTCGGAGCTGTGCTAAATTTTGTTATTATTCCCTTGTCAAGATTTTTGTTAATAAATTATATCAGACATTTATGCATCAGTCAATACATTGTACTGTATATAACAGATGAATTACTATCTCCACGTGTCGTAATTCGACGCGTCAGTATCACCACGCGTGGTAATTCGACGCGTCAGTATCTCCCCGCGTGGTAATTCGATGCGTCAGTATCTCCACGCGTGGTAAATCGACGCGTTACTATCTCCACGCTTGGTAATTTGACGCGTGAGTATCTTCATGCATGGTAATTCGACGCGTTACTATCTCCACGCGTGGTAATTCGACGCGTCAGTATCTCCACGCGTGGTAATGAAGTCGGTAATTAAGTGAAAGTAATCGTTAGCAAGTTTTATTTTTGTATGGGACTTTAGGTACGTAAAGAATGTTCACCAATATGGCCGCTACTAAAAGTGAGGTTATGTTCATAGGTGAAGTTATTTGCGAATATCTCATTCTACATCAACTGTACGACAAAAATGGTTATAACACAATTTGTAGCATATGAAATTCTCTACAAAAAAGGTTATATGAGTTTTCTTCATGGAAGTATTGTTTTCGACGTACGACGGCATTTGTTTTTCCTCCAACCACACGATCATTGAAAATTTACGTACACTCGAAAGCGGTCGAATCTCGGATGAACGTTTAGAAGTTGTGAGAAAGTTGGTATCGCGGATAATCCTGTTGATGGCGAGTATGAGAAGTTCTCACCTACGTATATTGAGTATCGGTGACAGTTCAGTAAGCCCGGGCATCCAGGTTGCTCGATCCGCTTTAATTCGACGAAAAGGTCGTCGACGCGTCGCGGGAAATTGAATTCGCGTATCGTTCGACGAACGGCGGCGAGAAAATTGGAACAAAAGAGAGAGAGAAGGGATATCGTCAGGGACATTTCTGTCCGAAAACTCTATTCGTGGCTCATCGAATTAGGGCAAATTTAAACGAGACGCGTTCAGATCGGTCTGTTTGTCGAAGCGATGCGCCAGAATCGATCCTGCTCTCTCGACGATACGGCCCATTCGGCTCGAGTTACAAACGCAACCAGCGTGCAGAATTCCGAATAATTTATACGCTAATGGGCGACGTTTATCCGATTGTTTGGAGAAACGGCCGGGGGAGACGATAGAACGATATTAATTCGTGAATGAAACGGAAACGTTCTAGGGAAGAGGTTTATGCTCCAATCCAAAAGGATTTTGTTACCAATTTGTATCGTTAAGATATAATTATGAAATATGAGGGATTCTCCAGTATCCCCACGCGTGGTAATTCGACGCGTCAGTATCTCCACGCGTGGTAATTCGACGCGTCAGTATTTCCATGCGTGGTAATTCGACGCGTGGTGATTCGGCGCGTCAGTATCTCCATGCGTGATAATTCGACGCGTCAGTATCTCCACGCGTGGTAATTCGACGCGTGGTTAAGTGAAAGTAATCGTTAGCAAGTTTTATTTTTGTATGGGACTTTAGGTACGTAAAGAATGTTCACCAATATGGCCGCTACTAAAAGTGAGGTTATGTTCATAGGTGAAGTTATTTGCGAATATCTCATTCTACATCAACTGTACGACAAAAATGGTTATAACACAATTTGTAGCATATGAAATTCTCTACAAAAAAAGCGTGGTAATTTGACGCGTCAGTATCTCCACGCGTGGTAATTCGCCGCGATAGTAGCTCCACGCGTTGTAACTCCATGTGTAACACCTCTATGCGCAGTATGCTCAGTCATACCCACACGTCGTATCTCCCCGTCCTGTATCTCCACGCTCCATAACTACTATCTCTCCTAAAAAGAACTATCCATCAACCCAACTGTCCATAAATAACAAATCAGCCCAGTAATAATAATTGAAAATATAAATACTAATTATAAACTTACTATTCCGTGCACTATTTATGAATAAAGTTTGAAACTCGCTGCATATATGCACCTGTATGTATGTTTCCGAGATGTCGGTCGAATATCATGTTTTTTGGATATCACGTTACCGTTCCTATTTCCCTGGACCATAGTGGTAACCGCTTGCGCGAGCTGAAAAGCTCCCAGATAGTTCTGTTCCGTTCGTACGTGTCCAATTTTGTGCCCCGAGACGCAAAGTGCGGTTCGCAAGTTTCTATTTCGACCGGGCTGACTGTAAAACTTTGTATAGCCTCATAGATAATACGCATACTTTGATGTACTTTGGTTCCGCGGTGAATTAAAGCGAAGTTTCCGAGATACATGTGACTTTCTTCGGATTTTCTGGATGCATAAAATTGTTCGCGCGGAAAACGGAGACTGAAAATATTGGACAAGTAGTTGTAAAGTATCTACGAAATTGGGATATGTAAGGAAATTGGAAATTTTCGAAAACTCTGCGGCTGCGAGTGTAATATTTAACCTCTTCGTCTCGTGGTTATCATATGTTGGAACATTTACGTATATTGGTTTCTCGCGATCGTTGGTGGCTAAATATATCTTTTATTTATGACTTGTGTGTGCGAGATTTAATTGAATATTTAATATTGAATTGCCTGCCTTGAGATTCTAACAGAAATTTTTGGAAGATAAATATAGGATAAAATGTTATAGACTGTTAATTCTTTGTATATCTTGACATCTAATGTTTGTATAAGCATCTTCAATCTAACTAGGAGATCCCGAAAATCCAAGGGATTCGTTCCCTTAAGATTCAGAAGGTCGAAAGGTTTCATTAGGGTTCTCTATATAAGGTTTCGTTTAGCACCAAAAGTTGATTACATTTCGGCTTTCGGCTATCTAGGCGTCAAGCTCCTTAATTAACGTAACTCGAGTTCATCTTATCCCTGTACTAAACAAGGAGAAGCTTTTTATCAGAGAAAAGAAAGGTACTTAAAGTTGCTTGCCGCGATAATTATAATAATTACTTGCAAAACTTCTTTGCCCCTGAAAACTCGATAAAACTCAATAAATGGGATTAAACGTTAGAGTTTCCAGCTGGATCTGGACTTTCGCAATTATCGTTTAAATGCATACACACTGGTCATGTTTTTTTTTCCTTTACAGTAGACTTTCGTTATATTGCCATCTGAGATAGAAATATTTCTGTTTTACATGAATTTATATTTACATTGTACTCTAGATTATTAAACGCTAGATTGCTACCTGTTGAATTACTGTGATTGCAATGTGATATGATTGCTATGGGCTGATATGGATATTACTGCTATAAGACAGAGCTATCACTCGTTATATTACCACGTGTTTTATCACCAGTATACTATTTCCACGCACTGTAATTCGACGCATTGGTATTTTAACTTATTGTAACCCAACACATAGTACCACAACGAGTCGCAACTCGGCAATATAACGAGAATCCCTCATATTTCATAATTATATCTTAACGATACAAATTGGTAACAAAATCCTTTTGGATTGGAGCATAAACCTCTTCCCTAGAACGTTTCCGTTTCATTCACGAATTAATATCGTTCTATCGTCTCCCCCGGCCGTTTCTCCAAACAATCGGATAAACGTCGCCCATTAGCGTATAAATTATTCGGAATTCTGCACGCTGGTTGCGTTTGTAACTCGAGCCGAATGGGCCGTATCGTCGAGAGAGCAGGATCGATTCTGGCGCATCGCTTCGACAAACAGACCGATCTGAACGCGTCTCGTTTAAATTTGCCCTAATTCGATGAGCCACGAATAGAGTTTTCGGACAGAAATGTCCCTGACGATATCCCTTCTCTCTCTCTTTTGTTCCAATTTTCTCGCCGCCGTTCGTCGAACGATACGCGAATTCAATTTCCCGCGACGCGTCGACGACCTTTTCGTCGAATTAAAGCGGATCGAGCAACCTGGATGCCCGGGCTTACTGAACTGTCACCGATACTCAATATACGTAGGTGAGAACTTCTCATACTCGCCATCAACAGGATTATCCGCGATACCAACTTTCTCACAACTTCTAAACGTTCATCCGAGATTCGACCGCTTTCGAGTGTACGTAAATTTTCAATGATCGTGTGGTTGGAGGAAAAACAAATGCCGTCGTACGTCGAAAACAATACTTCCATGAAGAAAACTCATATAACCTTTTTTGTAGAGAATTTCATATGCTACAAATTGTGTTATAACCATTTTTGTCGTACAGTTGATGTAGAATGAGATATTCGCAAATAACTTCACCTATGAACATAACCTCACTTTTAGTAGCGGCCATATTGGTGAACATTCTTTACGTACCTAAAGTCCCATACAAAAATAAAACTTGCTAACGATTACTTTCACTTAATTACCGACTTCATTACCACGCGTGGAGATACTGACGCGTCGAATTACCACGTAGGGAGATAATAACGCGTCGAATTACCAGACGTGGAGATACTGACCCGTCGAGTTACCACGCGTGGAGATACAGACGTGTCGAATTACCACGCATGGAAATACTGACGCGTCGAATTATCACGCGTGGAGATAGTAACGCGTCGAATTACCCCGCGTGGAGATGGTAACGCGTCGAATTACCACGCGTGGAGTTACTGACGCGTCGAATTATCACGCGTGGAGATAGTAACGCGTCGAATTACCACGCGTGGAGTTACTAACGCGTCGAATTACCACGCGTGGAGATAGTAACGCATTGAATTACCACGCGTGGAGATAGGAACGCGTCGAATTACCACGCGTGGAGATAGGAACGCGTCGAATTACCACGCGTGGAGATAGGAACGCGTCGAATTACCACGCGTGGAGATAGGAACGCGTCGAATTACCACGCGTGGAGATAGGAACGCGTCGAATTACCACGCGTGGAGATAGGAACGCGTCGAATTACCACGCGTGGAGATAGGAACGCGTCGAATTACCACGCGTGGAGATAGGAACGCGTCGAATTACCACGCGTGGAGATAGGAACGCGTCGAATTACCACGCGTGGAGATAGGAACGCGTCGAATTACCACGCGTGGAGATAGGAACGCGTCGAATTACCACGCGTGGAGATACTGACGCGTCGAATTTCAACGCGTTGCAATACTAATGTACCGAGTTGCAACGCGTAGCGATACTACACGCCATAACCTGACGCATTGTAATTTAACGTGACATAATCTATCGCGCCATGCTATAACGTGGCATAATCTATCGCGCCATAATCTGACATGCAATCTATAGCACCACAATCTTATCGCACCATAATTTCCCACACTCTCGTGGCAATATCGCACTAAAGACCTCCAAATAAAATTCGCGTTAATTCACAGAACGATTTCATGATCCGCGAACTACGAGTAAACGCACGATAGAATTGGCGTTTGAATGGGCATTCAAGGAATTTCCGTGCAGGTTGATTCCGGTAAGCATATGACCGACGTAAGACGAATCAAAGGGTTCATTTTGAAAAACGAATCAAGGCACTAGGCTCCCCGAGCAGCCGTGGCATTCGCTCATCCTTTGTGCAACTTCTGGGAGTACGCAAAGCGGCTGCCGGTGCAGTTCAGTGGCGGTGGAATGCCGTCGACGAATGGCGTGCATTAATTGTCCATTGTTTTCCGCCGGTTCCGGAATACCTTACACCGTCTGCACGTGTTGATTAATACATCCATATTCGTGAAAAATTGCGCAGAAATAAGAGACCCTGGAATATACCGGTCTGGCGGGCCTCTACTCGATTAACGGATCGAATAAAATGTAATGGCTATCTGTGACCGATATTACGAATCGAGGATAATCGATTAAGTGGGGCATAAAAAAGATAGAAGATGTCTATGTGTTAAAGTTTCCATTTAACCTCGAGCTCCATTAAGAGCCTTGTACCCGAGGGGTTTGGCCCGAATGAATCGTCGAGTTTATCACTTGTAGTATTTCTATTGAAAACGATAAGTGGAACTTTATTGGAATCGGAAGAATTAATCGCTGCGATTCTTGGGGATGGGATATTATGTGTGATACCGCGTGGCGATGCGTTGGTCTTCTTATGCGTGAAAATATCTCATGTAACGATACGCGCTGGTATTCTAATGTTTGCTATTACAGCATGCTGGCGTTTTTACGCGTGGCAGTCTACTGGGCTGGCCTTTTTACGCGCGGTTATCTAATGTGATGAAATTTTAACGCGTAAACGTTCTAACGTGTTGGTGTCCTAACATGTGCTTATCTAACGTGTGTTATTCTAACGTGCTGGAGTTTGGACGCGTGGTAATCTAACGTGTAGATAATTGACGCGTTGTAGCTCTACTGTGTAGTAATCTAACGCGTAGATAATTAACGCGCTATAGCTGTCGTGTAGTAATCCAACGCGCAGTAATCTAACGTATAACAATCTAATCTATAGCGACGTGACGCGTAGTAATCTAACATGTAGCAATCTCTATTGCTACTAATGCATGCTAATGTGAGTAATTTAACATGTAGTAATTTAACGCCTGGTGTAGCGTGCAGAAACTAATTGTTAATGTACTAATCTGAAGTACATTAACGTGTACTAATCTGAAGTACATTAACGTGCAGTAAAATGTGACTAAAATTCATGTCATTATGTATACAAAAAATGATGTGTATGACGAGGGCAGAAATCAGACATAAAGCACGATTATCGACGGGATACTTAATAAAGCGAGCGAGCAGATAGACTAGCGAAGCGGAAAACTTGCGCAGAAGAGGAAGACGGTAGGTAGAGAAGAAAGGATGTATAACATCGATGGCTACACGTATGCATAGGTGGAAATTGGAAATGCTTTGCATAGTTGCCACGGGAAATTCACCCCCAACTAGTTCGTGGACGATACGCTCCGGTAACAATTTCCACAGATATTTGTTTTCCGTGGAACTGTGCAAATTTCGAGTGGGCTAATATTATTAATTTAATTTCATTGCGGGGTTAATGGAAAAAGAACATAAATACAAAGTTTCCGAATGTAGTTTAATACAGGGAAATAAATGTTTAATTGCCACAGGGAAAATTATACGGAGTAGCTGTGCAGATAATATTCGTAGCCGAAGTATGATAAATAAGTTAATTAGAAATTAATTAAAATCGGTTATTGGTGCAGCTGTGATAAGTGAATTCAAATTGCAACAAAATTATTTGTATCCTCTCATGTTCTACCCCATACCTAACCCTGTGCTTCACCTGGATGTTAGGCAATATCAATCATTTGAAGAAGAAAATTGTTGACTGTCCATAATATGGACAATGATATATATTAACAAATTATATGATGAAACTGGAAAGTTTACCACCTATGTCCTTAATTGTTCTTTAGAAGAATAGTCTGATCACGTACTGTAACTTTCACTGCAACAGTCAATGTGTAAATAGAATTTTTACTTTTTACTATGGAATAACAGAGAGAGTCAGTACAATAACTGACGCAAAGTACCAAAAGTTTCTTATCGCGAATTAGAGAATCCTCAGCAGTCTGAGGAATCATGCGTTGTCTTATGTATGCATAATGCCCTTGAAAGATGTGGTTGTTCAGTGGTGTGAAACAGAGCGGGAACAGAAATGTGGCATGTTTCGGCGGTGATACTAATTCTTGCATGACACGACAGCTGCGAAGCGAAACGTTCAAGCGAGCTTGGTCTTGTCAGAAGACTAATTCTACTTCTGCAATCTCTGTGAATGTCGTAAATGCGACGTAGAATTATTTTCAACTCAAAAACGCATTATGTGGAGTTACGTCTTATTGTTGGAGAACTTTTCGAATTTTTAAATGGTGCTCGAGAAGGTTGTGGAGGCATAACTCGTGGAGGTTATATATGGACATTTTGTGGTAATAATGCAGCAATTAGTTTGGTAGTTCAATTTTTAGATCGAACAAGTTTTTGGCGACTGGAGATACTAACGTATCGAATTTCCACGCGTGGAGATAATATCGTATTAAATTCCACCGCGTAGAGATAGTAACGCGTCGAATTACCATGCGCGGAGATACTAATGTATTGAATTACCACGCGTAGAGATAGTAACGCGTCGAATTACCACGCGTGGAGATGCTAACGTATCGAATTACCACGCGTGGAGATACTGACGTATCGAATTACCACGCGTGGAGATACTGACGTATCGAATTACCACGCGTGGAGATACTGACGTATCGAATTACCACGCGTGGAGATACTGACGTATCGAATTACCACGCGTGGAGATACTGACGTATCGAATTACCACGCGTGGAGATACTGACGTATCGAATTACCACGCGTGGAGATAGTAACGCGTCGAATTACCACGCGTGGAGATACTAACGCGTCGAATTACCACGCGTGGAGATGTTAACGTATCGATTTACCACGCGGGGAGAAAGTAACGCGTCGAATTACCACTCGTGGAGATAGTAACGCGTCGAATTACCACGCGTGGAGATACTAACATATCGATTTACCACGCGGGGAGAAAGTAACGCGTCGAATTACCACTCGTGGAGATAGTAACGCGTCGAATTACCACGCGTGGAGATACTAACACGTCGAATTACCACGCGTGGAGATACTAACGCGACGAATTACCACGCGTGGAGATACTAACGTATCGATTTACCACGCGTGGAGATAGTAACGCGTTGAATTACCACGCATGGTATTCGTCATACGTAGAATGACCACGCGTGGTACTCGTCACGAGTAGAATTACCACATATGGTATTTGTCACAAGTAGAATCACCACGCGTGGTACTCATCGCACGTAACTCCAATAATATCAAGATCAACTCATGAAGAATATGGTAACCCAATAAAAATTTAAGAAGAGTCACAGAAATAAACCATCAAATAATAGTCACGCAAGTAAAACTATCATAAATCCCAAATGCTCTAACATTCTCCCTATAATTAAAAAAATATTGGCTCAATTATAACAATTCGTATTCACATGCTCAATTTTACCCTAATAGCTTAAGCAGCTTTGGCAGCCTGTAATTATCATTTAAACTGTTCGCAGGCTTATCGGAGATCGAATCTGAGGCAGCATCCCGTAAGATCCGGATCAGCCGTGTCCTTAAAGCCGGCGCAATCCACGTAACCGAGAGTGCAATAGTCCTGTAGCGAATTCAGATGCAGGGCGCGTAGAAAAAAAAGCTTTAAGAACGTCTCCAGGAAGCCTGGGGTTAGGTGCCTCGTATCGGTGGCATACATATACGGAAGGGGTAGGCGTGGCACTCTGTGCTTGCCCGTTGGATGCTTGCGCGTGCACACATCGAGCAACAGACACACGCATGGTGATGTACGAAGAGTGTGACCAGGACAACTGTTCTAAATAAAGATGCACTGTACGCGATGGAAGATCACCTGTGGAACAAAGACGGAACGGGGAGGAAATGTGACGAAGGCACAGAAAGTGTGATAAGAAGTGAAGGGTGGTGGAGATAGGGAGATGAACTGTGATCATAGGAGAGATGTACACTGGGAAATGTTTTCTGATTTTTAGAAGGTGAAGTTTTTGTGGGAAGGTTTGGATGTGATGATATTTGAGAAGATAGAATCATCTGTTATTGTTAAATTATCAAATTATTAAACCTTCCAAACTTTTCAATCTAGAAATTTATAAATCTTTAAATTTCAACCCTGAAGCTCTCAAACTCCCAAATCTTCTAATTTTTAACCCTCGAAAGCTCTGAAACACTCAAATATTCAACCCTCGAAAGCTCTGAAACACTCAAATATTCAACCCTCAAACTCTCAAACTCCCAAATCTTCAAATTTTCAACCCCCCCAACTCTCAAGCTCTCAAACCTTCAAATTCCTAAACTGTTATATTTCCAAATCTCCCACCCCAAATTTTTAAACCTCTCAAATTTCATCACAGCCCCAAATCTGAACCTCCATAACTCACTTCCGTAACTCATTTTCGAAGCACAAAGTTAAACTCCCCAAGTACTAAAAATCTAAATATTTAAAATTGAAAATAAGTGTCGGTAAGACGAGTAGACAAGAAGATTTTCGTCACGAGGCGAAAAGAGACGAAGTGATCGTAAGTTTAGGGGTGGGGGGTTCGGTTCAACGAGCGAGAGAGAGGGTGGGGGTGAAGGAGAGCGAGACAGCACAGTGGCTTCAGTCACCGCCCGATCCTCGGCGCGCACGGTTTTCAAGTGGGTGTTTTTCGCGCCGGGAGAATCCGCGATTAACGAGGTCGTTTAAAGAGTGACCCACGTCATGGCTATCGTTTGTTCTCCGCTAGTATTCCGATGGTAGTCGAGCTTCCGAACGCAATGTGAAATTAATAGAACTTGTTCGAGGTCTCATGTACCGTCTTTCTGTCCATCTGAGTAAGTGTTCGCGGTTGCAACTTGCAGGACAGTTTCGTTGAAATGACGTGAAAAGGACGTCGAATTACGGATGGTGTTCGTGACGTGTGGGTATGTTGATGCAGTGACAGCTATGGCATAACTTAGAATCTGACGTTCTTTTGTGCGTGTGATCGATGTATCGATCGAGCGATCGATGTTGCATAGTGACACTACGGTGTAACGGACTTGCAGAGATTTGTGCGTGTACAGGATATAGTGCGCGGAACGACAATTTTTGCGTGAGACATTACGCCTGTCAACGAGTTTGATTTGCAGTCTTCTGCGGATTTGCTGCGCTGGACACTTTGGACAATCGGTATTTATACCCATTACTAATTTTTAATTTCATAGCTGGCAATGTTGCGATGGCAGTTAAGTTACCCTCGAATCTGCGAGAGATTAGTAACAACGAAAAGTAAAGTAACGCTGGAAAATAATGTATAAACGATAGAAAAATAAAAGTGAAAGAATTAAATTATCGTTGTTCAAGGAAATTTGTGTACAATTTTTCGACAAATTGATGGAAATTCTTCAAACGAACCGCGGATATAAATGCTCGGCTTCGGCGTAGCTGTTATTAAAGTCAAGAATATCGGTATGCATTAATATTCCTGGGTTACGAATAATTAAATAAACTGTTGCACCGACGGAAATGGGAAATATTTTCCCTGGAAATACCTACTCTATCTTTGCATTATACCGTTTATTAGATTCCGACGAGCAATTTCGTAACGTGACTTACACTGTTATCTCCTGGTTAGAAAGTAATTGTTATCGAGGAGAGCTTGCAAATCCACCGCAACGAGCTTCGAATATTGCAACTGCCGTAATGGTGTACGCGTTCCCTAATGTAATACAGACCTGGCCATTCTGTAATAACGATTCTTATAAAGGTACGGTCATTGTTATTGCTTGCTGAACACAACATTCATTATCCGGCATTCTTTTGTGAATGCGATTCGATGCTTTCGTAATCACTGTTCTCCAACGATGTCGATAAATTTTATTGCCAGGAAAAAGTTATTCGATACGAATTGCATAGGTCGCACGTGGTGCGTCATTAGTTATAATTTACGAATTGCATAGGACACACAAGGTGCGTCATCGGTTGACATACGAAATTGCATAGGACGCATGTGGTGCGTCATTAGTTATAATATACGAATTGCATAGAACGCACAAGGTGCGTCATTAGTTATGACATATGAAATTGCATAGGACGCACGTGGTGCGTCATTGGTTATAACATAAATAGCATAGGACGCACCATGTGCGTCATTGGTTAAAACACAAATTGCATAAGACGCACAAGGTGCGTCATCGTTCATGACACAAATTGTATAAGACGCACGTGGTGCGTCATCGGTTACAACATCCAGTGCATACGACGCACGTGGTGCGTCTCTGAGTCGAATAATTAAACCAAATACACAAGGTGCGTCATTAGTTGCATTACACAGATAGTTCAGGGTGCATTGTTGCATTGTATAGTTTACGTAGGACGCATACGGTGCGTCGGCAATTATATAGGACGCACAAATTGCATTGTCAATTGCATTGCATAGATAGCTTGCAACGCATAGCGGTTGGTTGTATGGATATCGTAGGATACACACGACGTATCATAAATTAATATTGAATAATTGACAAGGGACGCATAAGATGCGTCGTCAGTTGCATTAGTATAGATAGCTCATGACACATAGGGCAAATTAGTTGTATTATCTGAATAAAGGACGTATTCATTGAATCATTAATTAAATAACTTAAACAATAGTTACGTTATCTGCGTTGCATAGCTTGTGACAGAGTGTTGATTGCGTTTACATGGGGTGTTTGGAGCGCACGTGGTGTCGTATCGAATAATTAAGACGAGATGTATAACAGTTTGTATAAATAGATGATGCATTTATAGTTTATGTTGTGTCATCAGTTGTTACTTGAATACCTGAGGACGCACCTGGTGCGTCATTAATTCTAACGAACTTTTGAGACAAATCATGGGACATGTGTCTACATTGTAGCTGAATAGGTCTTAATAGTCACAATAGCTCCTACAAATAGTTCAGAACATATCTGTGAAATAAGTTGTGTGAAGTACACGACGCAACCGGTGCGTCGTTAAATATATAGAACATGTGACACACAAGGTGCGTCAGTTATATCATATACGTACCTCGCGCATAAGATGTGTCGGTGCAGTATTAATCCCGAACCGTAAAAGCAACGGGAAGTGAGAAAACGGGGAAGGAACACAAAAGCGAGAAAACAAGGGTGGCAAGCGTATCTGAAAGTGACGAGGACCGCTCGAAGGAGGGACGCTATTTCGCTAATGGAAAGTCAGATCCACAAATCGGTGATACAGTCGTTTTCATTTCTTTGTGTTTTAAGATCGTTCAGGGAGCTTTTCAATTCGGGTTACCTTGAACACATTCGGCCAGGATCGATATCGAACGAGGCACGGAAAATTGAAATTGTTACCGATAGACACGTTATCGAGAACGATATTGGTCGTGTAAAGAATTTCCCTTGTCACCCACGTGATTTTCCGCGAAAATCGTCAAGAGTTCGATTTCGATATGTCGTTGAACAACTCGTCGCTATGGAGGGTAGTCAATTTTTGAAACACGAAGTCATGTTGGAGTGACTATTACAGAAGTGGCATGGAATCTTTGTTCTATATTTTGTTCTGAATTTTGATGGTATTTCGTTATGTGCAAAGATGTAGTCAGGTTTTACGAATTTGTAGGATTCACTCCTTATAGGATTACTTTTTTAATGTGATTCTTTAACGTTAATTTCCCATGTTGAGTTTTCACGCGTAGAATTCCAACGCGCTGAGTTCCAACGCATCGAGTGTTAACGCTTAGAGTTCCCACGCGCTGAGTTCCAATGCACCGAGTTCCCACGCGTAGAGTTACCACGCGCTGAGTTCCAACGCGTAGAATTCCCATGTGCTGAGCTCCCACGCGTAGAATTCCCACGCGCTGATTTTCCGCGCGTAGAATTCCCAAGCGCTGAGTTCCAACGCGTAGAATTCCCACGTATAGAATTCCCACGCGCTGAGTTCCAACGCATCGAGTGTCAACGCTTAGAGTTCCCACGCGTTGAGTTCCAAAGCGTAGAGTTCCAATGCGTAGAATTCTCACGCGTAGAATTCCCACGCGCTGAGTTCCAACGCATCGAGTCTCAACGCTTAGAGTTCCAATGCGCCGAGTTTCCATGCGTAGAATTCTCACGCGTAGAATTACCACGCGCTGAGTTCCAACGCATCGAGTCTCAACGCTTAGAGGTCCCATGCGCTGAGTTCCAAAGCGTGGAGTTCCAATGCGCCGAGTTGCCACGCGTAGAATTCTTACGCGTTGAGTTCCCACGCGTAGAATATCCACGCACCGAGTTCCCATGCGTAGATTTCCCATGGGTTGAGTTCCAAAGCGTAGAGTTCCAATGCGCCGAGTTCCCACACGTATAATTTCCACGCGCTAGAATTCCCATGCGCCGAATTCCGACGCGTAGAGTTCCAATTGGGCCGAATTCCTACGTGCGTTAAAATTGTTAACCATACTAGAATTATTTAACGAACACAGTCTCTTCTGAAAAATTTTAAACACCATGTAGTTTTAAAGAGTTTTCCTGTTAGTAAAAGGCACATGCTCAATATGAAAATAAGGGTCGGCTATTTTTCGCTACTTTCAACCCCGAGTATTCGAAAGCTCTAATTAGCGAATCAAATGCGAGCAGATCAAAGCCGAGTGGCTCGGTGTGTATACGTGTTGCCAATGAAGTAAGTTCGACTAAAAGCCACTTGACCTGTTTTTCTGCATCGCCGAAACAACGACTGGTTCGGTAAACTTTGAGAAAAAAAAAAAAACACTTTTCTTCGTGTAAACACTTTTCCGGATTCGAATGTCACCGCGACCACGCAAGACCCTTGCTATTGAAGTGTTTGCGAAAGTCTCCGTATATGTCTGTGTGCTACTATCGATTGTAAACATCGAATTCAAGTCTTACGATTCGATTTAAGAAGTGTTTTTGCGCGTCAAGGAAAATCCCGTGAAAGAACAAACTCGAGACGTCAGGATGCAGACTTCGCGAGAGGAATACCGCGGAACAAAAATAAGCTCGAGAAACTTTGAGAATATTATTAAAAATATTCCTCTCTCGTACTCAGATTTCAATTCTGCCGTGTTTTTGTATCGAATATGGAGAACTACGATCCTTTTATTTTCGCTCGATGGATCGTATCGATGAGAGCGATGCAAAAAGTTGAAAAGTGACGATATTCTTTCGAGTTTTCTTTTTCGGAAAAATTGTTTGCGAACACTCGAACGAATCTCGTTACGAAGTGTTCACACTTCGGCTAATATCGCTCGCAAAAATAACGACGCGAAATTGGAAAAAATTCCACTTTGTAACATTTTATTACCTGACAAATACCCTTTATAACAATTTCGCTTTATTAACTAAAATATTGCTGTATGTTTCTTTATAGGCAACCGTTATTTGCAGTAAACAAAATTCGTTAATTAAAAACGTATACATTCCAGTGAGTCGAGTTTTCAAGCATTGATATGCCACAAATATTTAATTCCGTTCAATTCAATTGTTCGCGTAGAATTTTCGTGTCGACTTAAATTATTGATCAAATTGAACAACCACTTTTCATTAATGCGAGAGGGTAGATCAATAGAGGGAGCTAATATTTGCTGCTACAGTTCTACAAAAATCGACATTACACTTGAAACGTAAGGGTTTATTCAACTCTGATCAACTGGTGGGAAAATAACATTGTGACGCAACTCCTCGGTCACGTTTTCTGGCGACACAAGATGGCGTAACAATATCTTCGATAACGAGGGCTAGTTGGAATATCGCGTTTATCCCGAGTTCACCTGCATATACCGCAAACTTGCATGTTAGAGATCCGATTCAGTCGCAATTGCGTACAATTCCGTAGTTGCAGGTAGCAGTAACATCGTTCATAGCGTGATGTTATGAGTTTACACCGCGGTGGGTACAGGGATTTCATGCAGACAAAGACACGTTCGGGCGCTGATTAACGCTATGTATACGCTGCGTTCAAACAAGGTGTCTATATCGCATAGTCGTTAAATTGCGATATCACTCGCTGAATTACACACGCGTTGGACTTCCCTTGGTATCCAATCAGTCGATCACTTATTCGATATGGAAAAGAATATTTAAATCTTAATATTCTAATAGCAGATAGATTGATAGTTTCATAGACAGTTTGATAATTTGGACTATGATGGTGTTTTGCATACTAGTACATGTTTTGAATGCTTAGAAAACTGCTACTTCCATTTGGGACTGTTTTAAGATGAGTCTGAAAATGTGGTTTCAATCTGCAATATAACAAAGTTTTTTATAAACAAATAATCCTATTTGCAAAAACAAATCAACCTTGTCTCATGATGTGTCAGATCAGATCATGATGTATGATCAGCCAGATCTGATCATAGCTGCAGTATTAAGGCAAAGAACATTGAAGTGCTATGTTAATTTAATATTATGCATAATCGTTGAGTAATTACTGAACGTCAAACTACGTTAACAAAATTATATTAAAAATGCACGGTTGGCATATGGGTACTTGGGAAATTGGAATTTGGCGCGTAGGAACTCTACGCTTTGGAACTCAGCGCGTGGGAATTCTACGCGTGGGAACTCAGCGCATGGGAATTCTACGCGTTGGAACTCAGCGCATGGGAATACCACGCATGGGAATTCTACGCGTGGGAATTCAGCGCGTGGCAATTCTACGCGTTGGAACTCAACGCATGGGAATACCACGCATGGGAATTCTACACGTTGGAACTCAGCGCATGGGAATACCACGCATGGGAATTCTACGCGTTGGAACTCAGCGCATGGGAATACCACGCATGGGAATTCTACACGTTGGAACTCAGCGCATGGGAATACCACGCATGGGAATTCTACACGTTGGAACTCAGCGCATGGGAATACCACGCATGGGAATTCTACACGTTGGAACTCAGCGCATGGGAATACCACGCATGGGAATTCTACACGTTGGAACTCAGCGCATGGGAATACCACGCATGGGAATTCTACACGTTGGAACTCAGCGCATGGGAATACCACGCATGGGAATTCTACACGTTGGAACTCAGCGCATGGGGGAATTCTACGCGTAGGAATTCAGCGCGTGGCAATTCTACGCGTTGGAACTCAGCGCATGGGAATACCACGCATGGGAATTCTACGCGTGGGAATTCAGCGCGTGGCAATTCTACGCGTTGGAACTCAACGCATGGGAATACCACGCATGGGAATTCTACGCGTGGGAATTCTATGCATGAGAATTCTACGCGTGGGAATTCAGCGCGTGGCAATTCTACGCGTTGGAACTCAGCGCGTGAGAATTCTACGCGTTGGAATTCAGCGCGTGGAAACTCTACGCGATGGAACTCTACGCGTTGGAACTCAGCGCGTGGGAATTCCACGTGCGGGAACTCAGCGCGTGGGAATTCTACGCATGGGAACTCAACGCGTGGGAACTCAACGCATAGGAACTCAACGCATGAGAACTCAACGTGTAGGACCTCATCGCGTGGCAATTCTACGCTGAGTGCGTCAGAAGTATGACAAGAAGTTAAAAGCAGAATAAGGTTCATATTTTTTGAACATAATGAAACTATATAAGAAACGTACACCCACTTGGGAAGCTCTTCATATGAACCATCATATAGTTTGGTGCATATTTAGAATAATGTCAATTGCAATAAATATGTTGAAAAATTGATCCTGTAAAGTTATAGGCATAAAGAAAGTAAAAGCTAACGAAAGTAGATGTGCCTAAGTCACGTGTCATTCGAAGGCTGTTGGCGAACGAATTGATTTATGGGTGCCGAATGTTCCAACGTACCCATGAAGAGGGATTTCGTGTTCCCGGCGATAACAAAGCACGGTAGATCTCGTCTTTCATCATCCAGGATGGACAAGGAATCCAGCCTAGCACGTACCGGAATTAAGCTGTATCGGGCAACGTAATAAAAAGTTTCCTCGATGCTCGTTATACGCGAAAACTTTCCCGTTACGTGGAAACATTTCGTTCGTGTACCTTTCCCATTTTTTCTCTCTCTCAGTTGACCCAGCGAAAACGCGAGACGATGTTTCGACGGAAGTTTCGCCGATGACTTTTGCCTAATTAGATTAAAAGTAAAGTCGCAAACGAACGGCCAGAAACAGTGGCCATCTTGACCAAGAAACGGACTTTCATTTTATTCTTCGACCTTCGGACGCTTTCGGAAACTTTTTCGAATTACGCCCTCTTCGCCGTACACAAGACCTTCGTTACGAAATATTTAAATTCTGTCGCTGTGCTCTTCATTTTATTTTCTGAAGGCCATTTTATCAATGGGGATGTGGTACAAACTTTTAGAACTTTCTATATGAGAAACTCCATATAAGAATTACAACTTAAATTTGTTTGGTTTCTTCCAATTTATTTTATAATGTTATTGTACCTTGTCGAACAAATTTTATTACTTTACTTTTATTTTTATTACCTGACATCTTCCATTTAACGTGACATCTAATTACTTCCTGTTGCACCTTTCACACAAACTCAATTTTTAACAGAAGACAAGTGCTCTCCACTGTTTAAGAGAGCATTGTTTTAAAATTGAAAATATCAACAAAGAGTTAATTGACTCACGGATTGAAAGTTCCAAAGCATCACGCTTTTATACGGGAAAATGACTTATGGGTTACCGTGTACAAAGGATTAAAATAGACGACACCTGCAGCAGAAAATTTCCCGGATTTTCTGGAAAAATACGTCGTCGGAAGTATTGATTTTTCTGTCGTTGAAAGGACTCTGCAATTGAGCCACGTTACATGACGAAAATGTCTTCGAATAAAAAAAGTCAACGAATAGGGTCGTGTCTGTAATACGAGGCTTATATCGGACAGTTGCTATAAATCATTGGCAATATTTCCGAGTTTGAACGCGTTGAGTTCCCACGCGCTGAGTTCCCACGCACTGAGTTCCTACGCGCTGAACTCCCACGCGTAGAATTCCCACGCGCTGAGTTCCTACGCGTGGAATTCCCACACGCTGAGTCCCCACGCGCTGAGTCCCCACGCGTGGAATTCCCACGCGCTGAGTCCCCACGCGTGGAATTCCCACGCGCTGAGTCCCCACGCGTGGAATTCCCACGCGCTGAGTCCCCACGCGTGGAATTCCCACGCGCTGAGTCCCCACGCGTGGAATTCCCACGCGCTGAGTCCCCACGCGTGGAATTCCCACGCGCTGAGTCCCCACGCGTGGAATTCCCACGCGCTGAGTCCCCACGCGTGGAATTCCCACGCGCTGAGTCCCCACGCGTGGAATTCCCACGCGCTGAGTCCCCACGCGTGGAATTCCCACGCGCTGAGTCCCCACGCGTGGAATTCCCACGCGCTGAGTCCCCACGCGTGGAATTCCCACGCGCTGAGTCCCCACGCGTGGAATTCCCACGCGCTGAGTCCCCACGCGTGGAATTCCCACGCGCTGAGTCCCCACGCGTGGAATTCCCACGCGCTGAGTCCCCACGCGTGGAATTCCCACGCGCTGAGTCCCCACGCGTGGAATTCCCACGCGCTGAGTCCCCACGCGTGGAATTCCCACGCGCTGAGTCCCCACGCGTGGAATTCCCACGCGCTGAGTCCCCACGCGTGGAATTCCCACGCGCTGAGTCCCCACGCGTGGAATTCCCACGCGCTGAGTCCCCACGCGTGGAATTCCCACGCGCTGAGTCCCCACGCGTGGAATTCCCACGCGCTGAGTCCCCACGCGTGGAATTCCCACGCGCTGAGTCCCCAACGCACTGAGTTCCTATGCGTAGAATTCCCACGCGCTGAGTTCCCACGCGTAGAACTCCCCAGCGTTGAGTTCCTACGCGTAGAATTCCCACGCATAGAACTCCCAAGCGCTGAGTTCCCACGCGTGGAATTCCAATGCACTGAGTTCCTACGCGTAGTATTCCCACGCGTGGAATACCCATGCGTAGAATTCCCACGCGTGGAATTCCGATGCGTAGAATCCCTACGCGTGGAATTCCGATGCGTAGAGTTCCTACGCGTGGAATTCCGGTGCGTAGAGTTCCTACGCGTGGAATTCCGATGCGTGGAATCCCTACGCGTGAAATTTCGATGCGTAGAGTTCCTACGCGTGCCGACACGGAGAATTCCGACAGGTAGAATTCTGACGCGTAGAGTTCCAATTGATCCGAACTCCTACGCGCCAAATTCCGACTTGTGGAATTCCAAGTGTTAGTATTCCCACGCGCCAAATTCCCGCATTTAGATTTATAACCATAAAGTTTGATCAGATTAAAACGTCGAAATTAGCCCGTTATGTCTGTGGCTGGTTGTAGAACCGCGGTTGTCACACTTCTTCGAAAGTTTCGTCGATAATCAGATCAAAAGCTCGTTAACTATTGAAAACTCTTGACACGCCGATAATGTCGGGCGTTTCGATCACCCGCTCGTTTTTTCGCCTTTGCTTTTATTTTTATTCGAACCCTCGCTTAGGGCCGTGATTTCAACTTTTCCGTCGGGACCACTGGTAATTAAGGCTAACCAAACTCGCAAGTTTCTGCTGGCTCTTTTGTCGGGAATAATGCACCCTGGGGACACGGGGCACTTTTGAATTGATCGACGAAGACGTATACGATTAACGAGACAGCCGATCGTATTTAATTTATGAAATAACCTGATCCCTTTAACTTTTCGCGTGTCACCGGATGGCTGTTATTAAATTTCGTATCAGCAAATTTTCGGTATGATCGAGCATGTTCCATTAATTTTTGACTCTTCATTTTATTTTTATCTTTAATGTGAGCTATTTTGCGTTTTGAAATTCGTGGCGGAATGTTAATACAAACGTAGAATGTTTGATAATAATGAACAATGGAATTATTCCCGTAATATTTAATATTAATTAGTTATAATAATTAATTAATATTTCATATTACATAGCTGGAGTTTCAGTACACGTATTATATGCTCCTCTTCCCTCAGGCATCGTCTGACGGTACTGTTCCAGAGTCTGACGTACAGTCAGAAATCTACAGCAAAATATTAACATAATATACTAAACATCGAGTCAAATTCAATATCTCAGGAAAAGCAATAAAGTTATCATCATTCCCGCACCTGTACACAGCACTCACGGAGATATAATAATAGAACAAAATATTGCACAAGTTTATCTCGCTACGTAATCAGTCAGAATTCCAAAAAAAAATTTCCCGTAACTCATGAATAATGCCCGGGTTTTGCATCGAGTTTCCGGTAAACTTGCATCGGTTGACTGGCCGTTTCCGTGTTCCATAGGAAATTTTCTGATGGCAACCGCAAATACCGAAAGCCTTGCCTGGAATATTTACGAACTTCCAAACTTTAGACGTACGGTGCTTTCATTTTTAAAGCTTAATGGACGGTGGCGTGTAATCCCGTATGAAGTATGAATATCACCGGCTCGGTGCTTCTCTCAAACTTTCGCTCGATTACATCTAGAAAAATGGAGTTCCATTGCGTTGCATTCTGATTCGCAGTAACTTGATGCGTAGAGGACTGGTGGATCGAATTGTGCAAAGTAGGATTCTGAAGATTGGAGTTTTTATAGCGCTGAGATCTGATGAGTGGATTGTCTGTGCGCTGAGTTCAAATGCGTAGAATTCCAATGTGTTAGAATTCGACAAGTTGGAATTCCATTTGTTAGAATTCGACAAGATGGAATTCTACGTTTTGGAATTCGACAAGATGGAATTCCATGCGATGGAATTACACGCGATAGAATTCGGGGCAACGGAATTCTACGTGCTCGAATTCCACATATTGGAAATCCACGTGTTGGAATTCTGTGAGTTGGAATTCCACGTGTTGGAATTCTCCGCGATGGAATTCTATGAGTTGGAATTCCACGTGCTGGAATTCTCCGCGATGGAATTCTGTGAGTTGGAATTCCACGTGTTGGAATTCTCCGCGATGGAATTCTATGAGTTAGAATCCCACGTGCTGAATTCTCCGCGATGAAATTCTATGAGTTAGAATCCCACGTGCTGGAAATCTCCGCGATGGAATTCTATGAGTTCCAATTCCTCATGTGGGAATTCCAAATATTGATATTCCACGCACTGCAGTTTCATCTGCTGGAATTCCACCTGTTGTACTTCCACGCGTTGAAACTCGAACGCTATGAAATTTCTTATATTCAAACTTGACGAGATAGAATTCCACGTATTACAATTCAATGCACTTGAAATCTACATATCAAAACTCACCATACTGAAACTCTAGAAATTGAAACTTACTGGTGTCCTTCGAATTAAAACTCGATAAAAACTACAAATTGCAATTTCCATGCAACTACAAATTCTAATTTCACAGGCTAGAACTGTAAAAACTGCGCCTTTATTAATCACTCCTAGAACATCTTAGAACCTAAAACCTCCGTGTAGAACGCACGTAGGATTTTCTACGAGACGATCATGAAATCGTAGAGCGCATTAATTCGCCGGAGGTCGTCTCTCGAGAAGGAATTGCAGTGGCTTTCAGAAGAATCGAGTTGAAAAAAGGCGAGGGAACCGGTTAAATTCAGAGGAACCAGCCCGTAGAGACAGTTCAGAGGCGAGGCAAACACCGAGGCTGATAATCTCGACTCGGCTGCGGCTTCAAGCTCGTTCCGTGGTCCGATAATAATTCGTTTCACGTACTTAGTTTTCGTGGCTGCAAATGGTAGTCCGGATTACTACTCGAGCCCAGCCACATGCTTCTCGGGAATACCCGCACATGTGGCGGTAGAGCTTTAAGCTGCTCTCCGCTACTTAGACCTTCGTTTTACAGTTTCCGTCACCGTCTTTTGCTCCTCGGCCACTGCACCCTCGAGTACTGCCTACGTTTACAGCCTACGAAACTTTTGCTTCTTTAAACCATCGCCGAGACTTTTTCTTTACGAGCCTCCGTTTTCATCGGCACCCGTCCGCTAAAGACTTCCATCTTCGGGATTATGTTCGAATAACGTTATTCAGACTTTGCACTTTTAGGACTCTTGGGTGCAATGAACGGAACAGTTTCTTAACTCTGAGGAGAGGATATTTGGTATTAATGGTGAAGTAGAAATAAATGTGGAGGTTATTTGACGAAATGGAAGCATAAGGGAGGTTGGCATATGGGGACTCGGCAATTTGGAATTTCGCAAATTTGGCGCGGAAGAAATTTAATACTTGGAACTTAGCGCGAGGGGATACCACGCATTAGAATTCCACGCGTCGGAATTCGGCGCGTTGGAACTCTACGCTTTCGAACATAGCGCGTGGGTATTCTATGCGTAGGAACTCAGCGCGTGGGAATTCTACGAGTTGGAACTCAGCGCGTTGGAAGTCTACGTGTGGGAACTCTACGCGTGGGAACTCAGCGCATGGGAATTCTACGCGTGGGAACTCAGCGCGTTGGAAGTCTACGCGTGAGAACTCTACGCGTGGCAATTCTACGTGTGGAAACTCAGCGCATGAGAATTCTACGCGTGGGAACTCAGCGCATGGGAATTATACGCGTGGGAATTCTATGCGTGGGAATTCTACGCGTGGGAACTCAGCGCGTGGAAATTCAACGCGTGGGAATTCTATGCATTGGAACTCAGCGCTTGGGAATTCTACGCGTGGGAACTCAGCGCATGGGAATTCTACGCGTGGGAATTCTACGCGTGGGAACTCAGCGCATGGGAATTCTATGCGTGGGAATTCAGCACATGGGAATTCTATGCGTGGGAATTCTACGCGTGGGAACTCAGCGCGTGGAAATTCAACGCGTGGGAATTCTATGCGTTGAAACTCAGCGCTTGAGAATTCTACGCGTGGAAACTCTACACGTTGCAGCAGAATTTCAACTATCAGAATTCTACGACGTGGAATTCCAATTTATGGAACTCCAACTTGTCGAATACCACTTTGTGGAATTCCAAGCTTGAATTACCTGCTTGAATTCCATCGTAAAGAATCACAGTGAGTTCCATCACACAGAATTTCAACACTAAAAATTGCAATACATCAAAATTCTATGTGTGGAATTTCAACACGTGAATTTCCATTTATCCTTACTTATCCGCTGTAATCGAATTTCATCTCAATTTCAATTCCTCGAATATCAACGTGACTGTATAAAAGCAATCGCGTGCTTTTCATCGTTCGTATTCGCAAGCATGTAAATCATAAATACTTCTAAGTTGTGAGAACTATCAATGTTATAATGTACACTATTTGCAATTATAATTACATACATGCTTTTCCCCCAGTTGCATTTATTAATTTCACTTTCCGTAACACGGGAAATTTCAGTCGTACAACGTTCATAGTCTCAGGCCGTATGAAACGAGCACGTTTTTCGAGTGTAAAGGACTAACAAGCTCTCGTAGCCGGCGGTATAAGTGCTTTTAAATTCGAAAGTATACCTGCAATTATATTTACCAATTTGCTACTTCAATATTGTAGGCGTATCGTTTATAGCAAGCTAATTAGCATGGTTCGGCGGAAAGCGTCTAATTAGAATTTATAATTCCTCCGCGCATAAACTAGTAATAAAAATTAAATTGCATAGAAGCGTTCGCATTTAGACTCGCTGAAATTCTTACCTCCTCAACGTAACGGCGACCTGAAAATCACACAGCTGCAGCGTACAAACGTAATCTGCATGAATCGTAAATAAAAATCGTGGCTGTAAAAGATAATCGTGCGCACGCAGTTAAAAATGATAAAACGTGCGTTTAGAGCGGAGAAGAAAGGGGAAAGTAGAAAAGGCGGAACGGAAAGGGAGGGTGAGGATGTCCAGCGGTATTGCCGGCGATAATTTGTACCGAGGTGAATTATGCATGACCCTGTACGCGATAGATTATGCGTCGCGATGCCACCGCGTAAAACTCCCAAGAATATAATTTTACCGAGTGTCCCCGGCCATTATCGAACATTAATTACCCGCCGCTGTAATTTTATCGTATACGTGTCAGTAATACGGCCACCCACGCGCCTATTATTGTTCCATTAACGATCCGTGGTTGAAACAACAGAATCACTGGCCGATTTTAATACGGTAGACTCACGGATATTTACCGATGGTACGCATTCTTTCTTCGACGGAATTTCATATGCGGTTCTGGGGTATTTTCATGAGGAGCATTTTGTATTTGGTCTTTTTATGAATATTTGGGGGGAGGACGGTTTTGTGAAGTTTGCATATTTTCAAGGTTTAAGTATTGTTGAGTAGGTTTTTGAGTTCTTGAGTTTGAAAATTGATTGGTTTGCGGGTTTACAAGTTTTTAGATTCTTAGATCTTCATGTTTTTAGGATTCTTAGATCTTCACGTTTTTAGGATTTATAATTTCAAAAGTTTTTAAATTTCTACATCTCTAAATCTTCACATCTCTAAGTCTCCACATCTTTAAATCCCAACATCTCCACATTCTTATATGTCCAAATCTCCATATTTACGAATTTCTACATTCCCAAATCCACAAATCCCTAAATCCTCATATCCCAAAAACCCCAAATTCCCAAATCGCTAAATTCCCAAATCCCTATATCTCCAAATCCTCAAATCCCCAGATCCCTAAATCCCAGATACCAGAATTCCCAAATCCCAAAATTCCCAAATTTCAAATCCCCAGGTCCCCAGAAACCCTAAATCCCCAAATTCCTAAATCCCCAAATCCCTAAATCCCCAAATCCCTAAATCCCCAAATCCCTAAATCCCCAAATCCCTAAATCCCCAAATTCCTGAATTCCCAGATCCCAAAATCTCTAAATCCCTAGATCCCTAAATCCCAAAATCTCTAGGTCCTAAAGTCCCCAACTCCTTAAATTCCAAAATTCCCAAATTCCAAATCCCCAGATCCCCAGATCCCCAGAACCCTAAATCCCCAAATCCCTAAATTCCCAAATCTCTAGATCCCAAAATCCCCAACACCCCAAATCCCTAAATCTCCAAATTCCTAAATTCCCAGATCCCAAAATCTCTAAATCCCTAGATCCCAAAATCTCTAGATCCTAAAGTCCCCAACTCCCAAAATTCCAAAATTCCCAAATTCCAAATCCCCAGGTCCCCAGAAACCCTAAATCCCCAAATCCCAAAATTCCCAAATTCCAAATCCCCATGTCCCCAGAAACCCTAAATCCCCAAATCCCTAAATTCCTAAATCCCTAGATCCCAAAATCCCCAACTCCCCAAATCCCAGAATCCCCAGATCCCTAAATCCCTAAATCCCCAAATCTCAAAATCCAAAAATCCCCAGATCGCAAAATGCCCCAGAAAGAGAAGATTTCAATCCACCCCTGACCATTTAATCCGTCTTTTTGGAAAGCTGACACGTAGGACCGCGTTCGTAGAACATTAATTCGACGGTGAAGACAGTTTATCCGTGATAAAATTATTCCCGGTGATTGTTCCGCGTGGAAACAACGTAATATTTCGTTTCCCAGCGGTGGTTGAGTCCGCAGCAGCGCAACCAGACCAAAACGCTGCGGGAAAGCCAGTCGTCCGGGTCATGCTCGGGATTTATCGCCACGTACTTCTTACCAACGAGCCGCACATTTTGAGCGCGTGTGCGCCATCATTTCCCGTGTTCTTATAACGCCGCCAGATATCCCGTTGGACGGTATTTATAAGCGACCCCTGCATCGATGAAGAATGCGAGAAGAAACATCTTCGCGAACTGTACATATGTACGTGTATTCTGGTCAATTTCTTCTGCAGACGCGATGTTCTCGGGGTTGTTCACCTCTTGTTTGCTCCTTGTTTCTTGTTGCTACATTGTAGTTTGGTGCCGTTGAATACTTGACAAAATCTGTGAAAGATTAATTAAAACGTTATTAATATTCCTAGCATTATAATCGTTAAGGGCAGAAATAAATTAGTTTACTAATTTATTGAATGAATTTTACAAAAACATCCTAACTTTCATTTTGTCTAAATAAATAAAATAAATTTCCAAATAATGTACAAGTTCAGTAAGCAAGTTGAAGCACTACTATTCAAATAATCGACCAAAGCCTTAAACGATATTGAAAACGCGACTACGAGAAGAAAATGAAAACAAATATGAAGAGTGAATCGGAAAGAAAGGAAAAGAAGAGAGTGGAAAGTTACGAAGGAGAATGAATGATAGCGAGGAAGGTTTAGGAAGACGCGAAATCTAATGGCGGTCGGTGAGAAATTAAAAATGCCTCGTGGGCCTGCATGCAAATAATCTTGGGGGATGTTTTGTACGTAGCAGGAATGATTCCACGATGTTTCGGTGCTGGCTGAATGAAAGAGGAGTTACATTTCAACGGAGAACAGAGATTGTCTGCTTCGTTTTTCGCGATGGAACCTACATTTTGATCGTTCGAGCTTCGTTCATTTATTCGGTATCGTTGCGTAACATGGCGGTACCCGCATTACGGCGAGTTTAAATTTTACTTGACCGCAATTCTAATTCGTCTGAGTTTACATTTGTATGAAGGTATTCTTTGTCGGATCTCTGTGATAAAATCTGACGTTTGAGAAGCAAGAATTTAGCCAATTATAGGGGTTTAAGGAGATAATCGCAGGGCGAATTAGTGCGCTAATCGATACAGTTGTCAAGGGTTAGAGCTTGGTTTGTACACGTGAGATTTCGACGCGGTAAATTAGGAGATATTAGATGTCGATGTGTCAGAATGCGATGTTGGTTACGTAGATTTGTGAAATTAGATTTTCCATGCGTTGAATTGCTATGTCGTGGATTTCCAAGGAGTGGAATTCTCAGGTATCAAATTTCGACGCGTAGAATTCCCGCGTATCAAATTTCCAAGGAGTGGAATTCCCACGTATCAAATTTTGAAGCGTAGAAATCCCGCGTATCAAATTTCCAAGGAGTGGAATTCTCACGTATCAAATTTCCACGCGTCAGATTTCCAAGGAGTTATACTCTCACGTATCAAATTTCCACGCGTAGAATTCCCACGTGTCAGATTTCCAAGGAGTGGAATTCTCACGTATCAAATTTCCACGCGCCAGATTTCCAAGGAGTTATACTTCCACGTATCAAATTTCCACGCGTAGAATTCCCACGTGTCAGATTTCCAAGGAGTGGAATTCTCACGTATCAAATTTCCACGCGCCAGATTTCCAAGGAGTTATACTTCCACGTATCAAATTTCCACGCGTAGAATTCGCACATATCAGATTTCCAAGGTGTGGAATTCTCACGTATCAAATTTCCATGCGTAGAATTCTCACGCGTCAGACTTCCAAGGAGTTATACTTTCACGTATCAAATTTCCACGCGTAGAATTCCCACGCGTCAGATTTCCAAGGAGTGGAATTCTCACGTATCAAATTACCACGCGTAGAATTCCCACGCGTGAAATTTCCAGAGAGTGGAATTCTCACGCGTTAAATTTCGACGCGTAGAATTTCCACGCGTGAAATTTTCAGAGAGTGGAATTCTCACGCGCTAAATTTCGACGCGTAGAATTCCCACGCGTGAAATTTTCAGAGAGTGGAATTCTCACGCGTTAAATTTCGACGCGTAGAATTCTCACGCGCTAAATTTCGACGCGTAGAATTCCCACGCGTGAAATTTTCAGACAGTGGAATTCTCACGCGCTAAATTTCGACGCGTAGAATTCTCACGCGCTAAATTTCGACGCGTAGAATTCCCACGCGTGAAATTTCCAAAGAGTGGAATTCTTACGCGCTAAATTTCGACGTGTAAAATTCCCACGCGTGAAATTTTCAGAGGGTGGAATTCTCACGCGTGAAATTTTCGGAGAGTGGAATTCTCACGCGTTAAATTTCGATGCGTAGAATTCTCACGCGCAAAATTCCTAGAGATTAGAATTCTCACGTATTAAATTTCCAAAGGGTGGAATTCTCACGCGTTAAATTTCAATGCGTAGAATTCCCTCGCGTGAAATTCCCAGAGATTGGAATTCCCACGCGTTAAATTTTCAACGCACAGAATTCTCACGTATTAAATTTCAATACCCAGAAATCTCATCCGTTCCATTTCAACCTGTAAAATCTCCACGCACCAAATTTCACTGCGTCGACTCCCCACGTGTTGAATTTCCCCAGGGTAGACACATTAAATTTTCTACGCGTAGAATCCTCACCCGTTCCGATAAATGTCGCCACTACGTAGAATCGTAACACATTGCATTTCGCCTCACAAAATCCCCACCCAAATTTTCCCCACGTCAGATCCTGAAAAGTTAGATATCACCGTATTTCCAAGCGTTGTTTCTCCACCCATTAGGTTTCGTACAAACGTTTTCCAAAGTTTAGAAACAAACTGTTTCAGTCCGAATGTTGAGCACGAGGCTTTGGAACCTATAAAATACTCGACGTAGAAATTTCGAATTGATAGCGAACGAAAGCATTGAGTTTCCGGTCGGTGGTTCATACGGTCAGTACATAAAATCGGTCGGTAACTTTGCGCATTACGCGGTTCGATTTATCAAAAGCAACGTTGAACACGGTTCATTTACGATCTCCTTAGGTCCTATTCCCCCGGTGATATCCTTATTACCATGCCACCGTCCAAGTTACGGCCAGTTAGTTAAACCAGAAACTCCATTACGTAGTCGAACAGCGTTCGCATGGTGGATGGATTCGCGTGGATAAAGCGATGGACGTTTTTGCATCTTGTCGTCCAAATGAACAAGGTATCGTCGACGTCGGATTCTCATTTCCTTCGACTTCCCCGATAATAATTCGGAGGAACTGTTGCGAAACGGTCTCGCACAAATATTGACCGTCTCTTCGTCGGACTAAGAAGAACGAATTTCCTCCACTATCGTCGAACAATACTTACTTGCCTCTCTGGGTGTCTCGCTACTTGTTATCTGCTCCGGCGTTAACAAAAGGAACCCCGAGAATCCCTTCTCGCAAAAGTCCGTTGTCTATCCTGTTAATGCCGAGTGGAAAACTTGCCTTTCATTTCCTTCCAAAGGCGCTCACGTTGCATCGCTTCCACTGCGTCAACTTCCATTTAATTTCGTTTGTCCCACACGATTTCTTCGCTCTCGCAATCTACTCGGAATTAAGACACATACGATGCTACCTTTCTAGTTCTACGGCTTAATTATGATCGATGCCTGGAACTTCCAATCTCACGGACTCTTTCATTGAAGTTTCAATTCGGACTTCTTCGGCGTTAAATATTAAAAGTTTAATAGAAGTCTTCGATGAACGATTAACTTCCGATCCGTACTTCTTAATTAGGAAGTTTCATTTTTAGCTATTGAAATTTTTTATTCGAGGATTCTGTTCTTTGCAAACTGGTAGAACTAATTACACATTTGACCCAGGTATAATAACCTCGTGTACAGAATATTAATTAGTGCTTTGATACGTGAAACGTTGCGATCGAAACTGTTGTATCAATATCCTAATTGAAATGCACGTAGCTAAGTTCAAGTTACATCGTTTTTAGCGATGATAAATACGAGTAATCCGAGTGTTGCGGGAAACAGATTGGTAACAGAGCAGATACAAATAATATCCAGGCAACGGAGTATCGATGACGGGAAGTTTGAGGGTAGTTTGAAAAGAGACAAGTGATATCGTGATACATCGACGAGAAGCTTAGTTGGAGGACTGGTTGGAATATCTGAATGTGTTAGGGGGCTACGTGACTCAACTAACATTAGTCTTATCAGGAGGACGTTCTGCCGGCAGGAGGACTGAAGTTGCTCGAACCTAAATCGTGTCGGGCCAACTGGAGATCAGGAGTTGACGTGAGCAGCGAACTTTGAAATCGGCTTGCATTAATATAACGAAGATAATACCGGTGCCCGGAGACGGGATTTCCTGGCTTCGCAGAAAATCGTGAGTTCACGCTCGAACGGAGTTATCGAATCGTCCTGTTCAGAGGGAAGATGTACAGACCGAATCCTGTCGGGAATATATCGAAGTAATTCAGACGTTAAATATTTCGTCGGTGAACCAACACCCGGAAGCTTCTTAATTTTCGATCGCTATCGCGTGTTTAAATAATCGGAAGATCGAAAGAATTCGATGCAACGTCGTTCGAATGAAATCGCGAGAATCGATCAGTCATTCGGAAACTTTCTCGCGCTTCGAAACGGCCAAGTAATTTCGTGATAGTTTCATCGAGTTTCCTCGGGGGAGAATGCATCGGGAGTCGCGGGAAAAAAGGAGAAAGATTCGGAACCGATTCGCAACCGGATAACAGGGGTCTAGTTTTAAATTGCCGACTTACGGAACCTCTGTTCGTTACGTGTCGATGTTATGCTTTAAACGCGAAATTATATAACGTGGAATTACGTAACGTGAAATTAGGTAATGGTGAGGTATTTGTGACGCACTCGTTCCAGTATGGTAAACCTATCTTTAGCATAATCTGTATTATGCTTTAAACGTGAAATTATGTAACGTGAAATTACATAACGTGAAATTAGGTAACAATGAGGTATTTGTGACGCACGCGTTCGAGTATGGTAAACCTACCTTTACCATAGTCCATATTATCCTTTAAACGTGAAATTGTACAACGTGAAATTAGGTGACGGTGAGGTATCCGTGACACACTCGTTCAAGTATGGTAAACCTATCCTATATTTTTCAGTACAATTGAATATTAAATATAGGTATAATTTAGTCAAGTGCAAAGTAGTAACATTTTAACATAACATCAGCAAATAATTCCTGAAACTAATTAATTTGTTTGGTATGTAATATCAGAATGAATTTTAAAAGGTCGTCAGAATTTAATATAAAATTGATTTACGAGTGTTTGTCGAACGAAATAACCCATCGGAAAACCGCGTAACTTACAATTCGCTTCGGAAAGTAAATGATTTCGCGGAACAAACGTTACAAACACATTTAGGATCGTTTAACGAGCGTCGATATCGAACTTGTAGCCATGAAACAGCAAATAACAACCGCTCTCCCTCAGCGAACTAATTAAAATTCAACGAATGTAATTCGGCGAACGGGAGACGATCGGGCTCATAAGCAAATTGCTTTCCTAGCAAACGGTCTCGTTAACGACGTTGCTGGTCGAATTCGTTTTGCCTCCGTCGACGATCCACCGATTTCAATCGTGTGTACATGGCTTTTCTGTTTTTCTTGTTACGTTATCCGTAACGAGGGAAAAGTTGATCGAAAAACAACGATCATGCGACAAAAGAAATTTATAACGTGTCTCTCGAACGATTGCCTGTGTTTGATGATGATTTTACGTTCGATTGACCGGGGATATTGAAATAAACGATGTACCAAATCGCAAACAGAAATCGTTGCACGAAAATTGCCGGGTAGCGGACTCTCAAGGGAAATGATGTCGGCAGACATTGTTTGCTTTCAAAGCATTTCGAGAAATATTCGTATTATTCGATTGCAAACTTTCGTGGTGTAGTAGTCTCTTGCTGTGTTGCCACTATTTTTATTCTTGGTGGACCAAGAATTTTACTAAGCTTTTTTTAGGTTTGCTATGCATTAGGTTACTACGCATTTAATTAGCATGCATTCAACTACTGAGCGTTCGGTTATCACACGTTGCATTACCAAGCGTTCAATTATCGAGCGCTCGTTTACCACGCGTTGGATTACCAAACGTTCAACTATCGGGCGTTCGAGTACTACGCGTTGGATTACCATGCGTTGGATTACCACGCGTTGGATTACCGCGTGGAGTTAGTAACGCGTCGAATCACCACGCGTGGAGATAGTAACGCGTCAAATTACCGCGCGTGGAGATAGTAACGCGTTGGATCACCACGCGTGGAGATTGTAACGCGTCGAATTACCACGCGTGGAGATAGTAATGCATCGAATTACCACGCGTGGAGATACTAACGCGTCGAATTACCACGCGTGGAGATAGTAATGCATCGAATTACCACACGTGGAGATACTAACGCGTCGAATTACCACGCGTGGAGATAATAATGCGTCGAATTACCACGCGTGGAGATAGTAACGCGTTGGATCACCACGCG
>NW_003797249.1:295241-322827 GCF_000220905.1 Megachile rotundata
TGGAGATATTGACGCGTTGAATTACCACGCGTGGAGATACTGACGCATCGAATTACCACGCGTGGAGATAGTAACGCGTCGAATTACCACGCGTGGAAATACTGATGCGTCGAATTACCACGCGTGGAGATACTGACGCGTCGAATTACCACGCGTGGAGATAATAACGCGTCGAATTACCACGCGTGGGGACACTGACGCGTCGAATTACCACGCGCGGAAATAGTAACGCGTCGAATTACTACGCGTGGAGATAGTAGCGCGTCGAATTGCCACGCGTGGAGTTACTAACGCGTCGAATTACCACGCGTGGAGATACTGATGCATCGAATTACCACGCGTGAAAGTACGACGCGTGGAAGTACGGCGCATGGAAATACCTCGCGTGGAATTACGGCGCGTGGAAGTACGACGTGTGGAGATACCACGCGTAGTATTTCGTACGCGTGAAAATACTACACATGATAATTACTATGCATTGTAATTACTACGCGTGGTAATATTACCTCACCTAATAACATTCCCTATAAAAATACCACACATACCAACACCACACATGGCAATAAAAATGTTACTTACCCAAAAGTCCCAAAAGGACCTATCAAAATAAAAGCAACAGATATCGCCAACGAGACAATAAAATGAATTGCATTTTGTTGTAGAAACCGAAGAGTTCCGACTTGAAATAATTCGCGGTTCAATCGGCGCGACGATGGGAACGAATGAATTTTAATTAAGGCATGCGGAAAGCATGATAGCGAAGTGCACGAGTTTGTGTCCCGTGGAAATTGAACGGGCAGAAACGTCAAGATAAAAGAATTGGCCGGTGGAACAAAGGCAAAATAAAAAAAACAAACGTTAGATAAGATATTGATTTCTGCGGGAATTTTGCTCGCCTACAGTGGTTCCTCTCCGCCGGCCGTTCGGTTTTTCTGCTTTTTATCGAGTCCGCGAAATTTATTTGCGGTAATGTATTCTCGATCGCTGGATTCGCAATCCTGAACGCGCATATATCCTCTGGGAGTGACAAACCGTGAAAATTCGAAATCAGCGCGAACCGAGCGAGGAAAGATGAGCATTTTTTCGGGGATGATTCACGCTGCTTTCGTCTATGATAAATCGATCGTTTGACAAGAAATGGTCCATTTGCATTCTGATGTTGTTGCCCGTCGTTCAAAGTATATTTCTCAGAGCTTTGAGGAACGGTAATTGAAATACCCCATACAACATCGAATTTATTAAGCACTTTAAATTCCGAGCTATTTAATCCGATCAATTTCCACGTAGACGTTCTCGTAAATGCTTTCGGTAAAAAAAAATCAATCGCGGTAGTTCATTTCCGTGAACGATAATTCGCGAGAATGGTGTCGTTTAACGAGCAGAAATGTCGACCATCCAGACGAAATGATAGAGTAATGAAGGCGGACAATCGCGGTGGCTGCTCTGTGATTAACAGCCCCGACAGATCGTTCGATCCAATGGCGTTCAATTCGCGAAATAATTTTTTTCAACGACTCGTAATTATTCAATGCGAACCCCTTTGAATCTCCCTCCGAATCGTTGTAATCGGCGAGGGTCAAATGAAAGATTTGCAGCCCCGATTAAACGCGAAATCCGCTCGACTGCAGTTTCACGGTGCATACGAGATTCTCACCTCGTGGGGCGAATCGATCTTCGTCCTCGATGCCAAGTTGAGCCGTGATGTGCATCCGCGGAACAGCTCGAAAAGTGCTTGCTACCCGCATTTATACAAATGTTTCACTCCGGGTAAATCGATTTTCGATAATTCCCTTAATTTTATTACTCGAACTTTCACGGCTACTTCACTCATTTCTTGCCCAAAATATTCTAGTGGCAAGGAGTGTTTTTTAGGTCATATTTATTGGCAATTTTACATATTTTTTTTTGTGTCATGCTCATTGGCAATTTTACATACTTTTTGGAGTAATTTTTTAACGTTTTATTTGCATCATGTTTATAGGCAATTTTATATATATTTTTTTTTGTGCCATGTTCGTTAGTAATTTCACATCTTTTTTTGGAAGATTTTTTGAATATTTTATTTGAAACATATTTATTTCACATATTGTTTTTCAGAAATTTTTGAACATTTTATTTGGATCATGTTTATAGGCAATTTTACATATTATTCTTGTGTCATGTTCATTGACAATTTCCTATATTTTTTGGAGGAATTTTTGAACATTTTATTAGAGGATGTGTATATTAAGTTCCAGATTGATATTCCTCGAAAACAAAGTACTTCTTGGTTCCTCCAAGGAGTGCCAATCAAAACAACCTTCCGTCGTTGATTAAATTTTCGAGAGTGAGACGGTCCAGAGTTCACGGTCGTTGTATCCCGAGAACATAACCAGAAATAATCGCGAAGACGAAAGGGAACACAGATTGCCGCCACATGTCGCGAACGGCGGAATTCAAATTTCCCTGAAAATTTGATAGGCGTATAAGCGTCATAAATTAGAGAATCACCCAATAAAAGCTCGGTTGAACGGGGTAACGCAAAGAAACTTTCTTTGTATAGAAAACGATAGATCAAGGAACGGATATAACTTTTTCGCTGAAAGAAATTCAGAATTTCATTCACCATATATTTCGAGCGAATCTTGTCGATCGTAGGAAAAAAGTATAAAAAATATCGGCCAACCTTTCGCCTCGAGTTATGGCCGCGTACATGATTGCTCGGGCCCCCCCGAATTTATGGCACATCGCCCGGCTGAAATAGAAATCGGTCGTCGACGCGAAACGAGTCTCGACACTCGTTCGTTCGTGGACGTTTAATCGCGAACGGAGAAGTACGAAACGGCCGATAAGTCGTCGTAGACACGGCAATTGCCTCTTAGATTGTTGCAGCAGAGACAGTCATTACGTTAACGGCATCATAAACAGCGATTCAACGACGATACACTGTACCATTGTGTTTCCGCTGTCCTCTGCTTTAATAGACTCCCAAGACGTATAGACCTTGACGCTGATATACGGCGCCTCATTTTTTCCACTTATTTCTCCGATGGGGAATTAGTGCTTTACATGATGCCTCAACTGCCTTCAGGGAAATTTTACTTTGCTGATCGTTTTGCTTATACATTCAGGTTCCTTCGTTTTTAGCAGGTGTAGAACATAAGATTGTGTTAGGGGGGGTATGTAAGGTGAGATGTGACATTGATGATGATGGATAGTATGGTTGCACTTTATGTGACGATTAGCACATGTATTGATACGGGTACCATACAAGGAAATTAGCACGCGCTAAATTAATACGCGTGGAAGTATGGCGCGTGGATATACCACATGTGGTATTACAGCGCATGGAAATACGACGCGTGGAAGTACGACGCGTGGAAGTACCACGCGAAGAGATAATAACGCGTCGAATTACCACGCGTGGAGGTAGTAACGCGTCAAATTACCACGCGTGGAGATACTGACGCGCCAAGTTACCACGCGTGCAGATAGTAAGGCGTCGAATTACCACGCGTGGAGATATTGACGCGTCGAATTACCAATGCGTGGAGATACTGACGCATCGAATTACCACGCGTGGAGATACTGACGCATCGAATTACCACGCGTGGAGATACTGACGCGTCAAGTTACCACGCGTGGAGATAATAACGCGTCGAATTACCACGCGTGGAGATAGTAACGCGTCGAATTACCACGCGTGGAGATAGTAACGCGTCGAATTACCACGCGTGGAGATAGTAACGCGTCGAATTACCACGCGTGGAGATAGTAACGCGTCGAATTACCACGCGTGGAGATAGTAACGCGTCGAATTACCACGCGTGGAGATAGTAACGCGTCGAATTACCACGCGTGGAGATAGTAACGCGTCGAATTACCACGCGTGGAGATAGTAACGCGTCGAATTACCACGCGTGGAGATAGTAACGCGTCGAATTACCACGCGTGGAGATAGTAACGCGTCGAATTACCACGCGTGGAGATAGTAACGCGTCGAATTACCACGCGTGGAGATAGTAACGCGTCGAATTACCACGCGTGGAGATAGTAACGCGTCGAATTACCACGCGTGGAGATAGTAACGCGTCGAATTACCACGCGTGGAGATAGTAACGCGTCGAATTACCACGCGTGGAGATAGTAACGCGTCGAATTACCACGCGTGGAGATAGTAACGCGTCGAATTACCACGCGTGGAGATAGTAACGCGTCGAATTACTACGCGTGGAGATAGTAGCGCGTCGAATTGCCACGCGTGGAGTTACTAACGCGTCGAATTACCACGCGTGGAGATAGTGACGCGTCGAATTACCATGCGTGGAAGTGCAACGCGTGGGAATACCACGCGTGAAATTACGACACCTACACATTTAAATACTTGTTAACTGATTGTCTTACGATGCCACCGCATGAAGCAGTCATATGACGTGTACATAATGGAGCAATTGATCCAACGTTAAACACAGTAATAATGTCATCAATAAATAATTAATACTGATTTACATGTAACAGTGAGAACAATTCATCCATATGAAATTACCTGTCCATATTGCAGTCTCGCTGCAATTTTGCAATAATTATCTCTCTACCAAAAACAGTTTACTCGATAAGTATTTGTAAATTTTCATCACGTTTGCACTGCAGCACTTGAATTAACATTTACTTCATTTGTAACATTCTCCTCTTTGAATCCTATCTGTCCAAGGATTCTAAAAAATTTAAAGAATTGCTTCAAATGTAGAATCCAACGTAATTGAAATTTTATAACGTTACCACTTGACTTCTAAGAAGACCATTACATAAATTATAAAAGGCATTCTATGAAGTTAGAATGGCGGTAGATTACAGAAAAGTATTCCGGTGCTGACAAATGCTTATTTTTCATGAATACAAACTCGTACTCGACGTCGAAAACGGTAACATTGTTCGAAGTATAATGCCGTTTGACTGAGAGTTACCGTCACCGGTTCCCGAAAATTATACCTTTCTTAGGACCGCGGCGCAAAGTTCTAAAGACTTTCCGATAGTTGGCCCTTCCAGCTGCTCGAGAAGTTTCACGTAATTAGGGAACGGAAAATCGTAGCTCGATGGGAATGTTTATTGCTCATGCAGGTGGGCCAAATCGAACGTCATTAGGAGGCTCGTTCCTGCCCTCCGATGTTATTTCCATAAACGAGGAATAATGGAAAATCGCGAAGATGATTACTGTGGAGCTACAAAAGTTCATGCTCGAGTAGAACTTCGGACGCGTTCTAACATCGATTTAATCTTGTATTCTGCTTATCTGAGAGATTCTGTTTTATAACAAGTTCCACGAGGATATAATACGGTAACGTGTACACAGATATTTTGAACGCTGTAAAAATTCTTGCTAACATTCGAACAAACCCTTATCTTAAGTAAGGAAACGACGCGTGGAAATGACACGTTATAACGATAAAACTAGACATTCTACGTTGAGGTTCTTCGCGATCAGTGGGAGACGACACATAATGACGATCAGAGAAAATGTTAGTAGGAGCGTTGAGATTCGTGTATGCAAACGATCTTGAGATTTGCGAGAATTTTGACGGAATGACTGGTCGTTCGGAGATATCGATTCGATGTTAAAGACGAATTAGAGGTACGTGGAGGAACAACGTTGGTCGCTGGATTTTAGACTGGGATAATGGAATTCCATGTGATGGAATTCGGAACGATGGAATTCCACCCGGTAGATTTCGGGGCAATGGAATTCCACGCGATGGAATTCTACACAATGGAATTCCACGTGATGGAATTGGGAACGATGGAATTCCACGCGGTGGAATTCGGAGCCATGGAATTACACGCGTCGCAATTCTACGCAATGGAATTCCACGCGATGGAATTTTTCGCAATGGAATTCGACGCGATGGAATTCGGAACGATGGAATTCCACGCGGTGGAATTCGGAGCATTGGAATTCCACGCGTCGGAATTAGGAGCATTGGAATTCCACGCGTCGGAATTCTACGCAAAGGAATTCCACGCGATAGAATTCTACGCAATGGAATTCCACGCGATGAAATTCTACGCAATGAAATTCCACGCGATGGAATTCCACATGATGGAATTCGGAACGATAGAATTCCACGCGATGAAATTCCACGCGATGGAATTCGGAACAATGGAATTCCACGCGCTGGAATTGGGAATAATGGAATTCCACGTGATGGAATTCTACGCGATAGAATTTGGGGCAATAGAATTCCAAAAATTCGTCTAAAAAAAGTACAATATACAATAAAAATTATCGTGCTTATAAATCAGAGGCTTGCAATAAATACGGTACCTCAATTAAGAAGTAAAATGAAGTTCTAATTATTCAGAAATTAGGATCACACAGCTACGTTTATGTCGCGATGAAATATCAAGCTCTGCAAGCCAACATCGCGTCGCTTTTCAGTTTCAGAACTATGTATTGCAAAACAATTCGTGGTTGCGGCGATGCTTCGGATCTTGCCCGAATTTCTCACCGTGGCCACGTAATTTGAATCTCGTGCGGTAATTAATCGTCTTTTGAAATAACAATAAGACAACAACATAGAGGGATGCTGTTTCTCTCTGAACAATGTTGTAACACAGACGGGTACAACGTGTGCTTTTGCGCGTATAATTAGCATCTGCTCATTGAATCATTGTGGTGTGGAATTTCACAGACGAATTGAAAATACTTAGGGCATATGATAGCTTTGAAGTTATTACGTGATGAATCTATTAAGAGAAACAGAATTGAAGATGCATGTAAAACGAAACCTTTGCAGTACAAAAAATCTTGGAGCAAGAGAGAAAATATATAAAAGAAGATTCATTTGAAATTTTTAAGTAAAATAATTAATATTGTCGCGTGGAAATCTATCAAGTTCAGCTATTTCACTTTCATTAAATAAGGCTGTCTCCCCGAAAAATAATAAAATAATCAGAGATGGCAGGGACAAATGACAGACATCTTCAGAATTGATAATCTGTCCAAAAGATTGTCCGCTTTCGGACACTGAAAGATTTACAGCAACGTCGCGAATTTATTTCGAAGTAATTCCTTCTCGTCGTCGCGATTTTATCAGCGAGGAGAATGCACCGTAGAAGAAGATAAAAATTTCCGCGGCAGTTCGTACGAAAACGAAAAGCAATTTAATTCATACAATATCCAAGTGGCGGAGTGACGTTGCACGCAATCGTGTCCGGATACTAGGTACATCGTTTTGGCGTGTTGGCCGGAGCTTCCGCGAAATATATTGCACTTTCGGGACGAGGTCAGCTGCGACTGTAATTTTGGTACAACATTTATCTCGTGATAACACCACGGTTGAGATCTTTATTGAGTCGGATCGAAATATATCGGGTTTAAACGATCCTGCGTAACAAAGCAACCCGTTGTGTACAAACCGTGCACCCTGTTCGATCTTGTATCCGGCCGTGAAATAATTGGAATCGTTCTACACAATGCTCGATTGATCGGACGCGAGCGGCTGAAAAAGCAGCTTTCTGCGATAAAAAACATTGTTCGAACTACCTTTGATACGCAGAGTTGATAAAGGTTTTTGTTCCTTCTTCCGTTGTTCACGATTTTTATGCATCGCCTCGAAAGTCAACTTTTAATTGCTGAACGTTGTGCGGGAACCTCGTATTATTCTTGTTCTTTTATGGAAGACCCTGTTGTACACGGAGCGAATGTTCTTATTAACATGTATGCAATGATTTGTTAAACTCATTTGAGATGATGTGAATATAGTACCATGCATGGTATGCATACATTGTGTGATACGTGATATCGTATACACTGTATGCACACATTGCCTGATACATATTATACATGTATGTACATACACCTAGTAGGATACATGATATCATACATGCATAGTATACATACATTATCTGATATATAATACCATACATGCATAGTATACATATGTAATCTGATACATGATACCATATATGCATACTATACATATGTAGTTTGATACATGATACCATACATGCATAGTATACATATGTAGTTTGATATATGATACCATATATGCACAGTATACATACATTATCTGATATATAATACCATACATGCATAGTATACATATGTAATCTGATACATGATACCATATATGCATACTATACATATGTAATCTGATACATGATATCATACATGCACAGTATACATATGTAGTCTGATACATGATATCCTACATGCATAGTATACATGCATTCTCTGATATATGATACCATACATGCATAATATACATATGTAGTTTGATACATGATATCATACATGCATATTATACATATGTAATCTGATACATGATACCATACATGCATAGTATACATATGTAGTTTGATACATGATATCATACATGCATAATATACATATGTAGTCTCATACATGATATCATACATACATAGTACACATATGTAGTCTGATACATGATATCATACATGCATAATATACATACATAATGTGCTACATGATATCATACATGCATAACATACATAGCCAGATACATAATATCATACATATATAGTACACACATATTAAAAAGAATTAAAAACTCATTGTGTGCATTCACGTGCAATCCCAATAAAAGATATTACACTTCAAAGATCCCGAGTGTAGAATCAAAAGGGAGAAGGATAAATTATTACTGAAGTTTGTTGCACTATCCCCGCCCACTTTGCTCGTGGTGTTTTACATCGAAGCAGATTGTAGAGCAACCTTAGAACACGATACCGGCTTTATTTTCGATAGCTTTTAGCGAACGATGCAGTTGTTTGAAGTTCGCGAAGAGAAGACGAAATTCCACTTTGGTAGGAACGTCGCCAGAGAGGTGATCGATTCGCGAGCTTTTAAGATCGCGACACAATGAGAAACACGATGCCACGGAAGTAGGACGGTTTTAATCGGTAGATAGAAATCTAGGAAACCGCTTCTCCGTATTACGCTTGGTAAGCTCCCATTGTCTACGAAAGACATTTCCGTTTGGCCCTGGATGCATCCTCGTACCTCGCCATCCGGCATTGCTTTTCTCTTAAGCGTCCTTCTTACTGTGTCATCGACCATTGTTACCAATCGTTTCCACAAAAATTCCTCAAATCCCGAAATTTTTCAAAAACCCTATTCCTGTCAAATACTATCGTAAATATTGACAGTGAACATTTCCGAAATGAAAAAAACACTCGACGTTTTTAATACAAACGAACAGCAAAAATTTGCTTTACTCGTTGAGCAAATATTTCGATGCGTCGAAAAACAACGGTATGTGAAACTGGACGTCACGATTCTGTTACTGGAATATACGGTGCATGGTCAAATTATTATCGTTAGATGATACAAATCGTATATTGTATCACCAAAAATTGTCGAGCATCAGATTACTACAAGCCAGATATCGGAACACTGTGGATCTACACGCGAAATATTGCTACGTGATGGAAACTGATCCGCGCTAAAAATTACGCACTCATCGTGTTTGTGAAATTGTCATATGCAAGAGTCGAAATTGGTGAAACTCAAAATTACTGCAAGTCAAAGTTACTTTGCATGAAATTTGATACTTATTATAATTACAATGCGTTAAGTTTGCTATACGTCAAGTTTGCCACGTGTCAAAGTTGCTACACGCATTGTTTTCTATACATCAAAGTTGCTGCGTGTCAAAATTGCTCTGCATGAAATTTGACACTCATTAAGGTTGTTTTATGTGAAATTTGATACTCACCAAAGTTGCTCTGCGAGAAATTTCACGCTCATCAAAGTTGCTCTGCGTGAAATTTAACACTCACCAAAATTGCGCTGCATGAAATTTGATACTCATCAAGGTTGTTCTACGTGAAATTTGATACTCACCAAAGTTGCTTTGCGAGAAATTTGACGCCCATCAAAGTTGCTCTGCGTGAAATTTGACACTCACCAAAGTTGCGCTGCATGAAATTTGACACTCATCAATGTTGCTCTGCGTGAAATTTGATACTCACCAAAGTTGCTTTGCGAGAAATTTGACGCTCATCAAAGTTGCTCTGCGTGAAATTTGACACTCACCAAAATTGCGCTGCATGAAATTTGATACTCATCAAGGTTGTTCTACGTGAAATTTGATACTCACCAAAGTTGCTTTGCGAGAAATTTGACGCCCATCAAAGTTGCTCTGCGTGAAATTTGACACTCACCAAAGTTGCTTTGCGAGAAATTTGACGCCCATCAAAGTTGCTCTGCGTGAAATTTGACACTCACCAAAGTTGCTTTGCGAGAAATTTGACGCCCATCAAAGTTGCTCTGCGTGAAATTTGACACTCACCAAAGTTGCTTTGCGAGAAATTTGACGCCCATCAAAGTTGCTCTGCGTGAAATTTGACACTCACCAAAATTGCGCTGCATGAAATTTGACACTCATCAAGGTTGTTCTACGTGAAATTTGATACTCACCAAAGTTGCTTTGCGTGAAATTTGACGCTCATCAAATTTGCGCTGCGTGAAATTTGACACTCATCATAGTTATCACGTATCAAATTTGCTATACGTCAAGTTTGCTGTGTGTCAAGTTTGCTACACGTACTATTTGCTACACATCAAACTTCCCCATCCAAGTTACCATGCGTGTAATTCGCCAATCACCAAACTTTTGACAAGTCAAATTTGCCGCACATCAAAGTTGCCGCGCGTCAAAGTTGCAATGCGTGAAATTCGCCACGCATCAAATTTGCAATGCGTCAAATTTCCTGCACGAAGTAACCACGCGTGAAATACCACAGAAAAATTTGCAACACATCAAAGTTGTCTCTCGACAAAAATGATCGCACGTAAAAAATTGGCACACGTCCTAAAGATGAGCTCGAATCGAATTCCCGTCACGTCAAAAGACTCGTTAAAAATTGCATCGCCAACATCGCCACGTGTCACGTCGTTAAATCACCACCTAACGGAATTTCTCCGGTTGTGTAATGCATCATTTTTCGTCGGAAGACAGCAAGAGTCGCGATTAACGTGTCAGTCGTATATTCGTCGACGATTCAAAATGTTCCGCGGTTCCAAGATAAATGAAAGACCCCGAGTTCGGGAACACGAGTTTAACGAAAAGACATTTCAATTTTGCTAAAAGCTTCCGTCGATTCGGGGGCAACGGTTCGCGGTGCGTTTAATATGCTCGCGATCGATTAAATAGTACGACGCGGTATAATTTATGCGCGGCTTGCGGTCCATTGTGCGTTTTACGGAGCGGTGGCTGCGAGACAGCTTCTATTGGTAGATTTGATTTTATCGAAATCATCGGATCGAGCCTGATAATGATAGGCCGATATTCGAGCCAGATATTCGGGATCCAATGTTCAGAAAGAGTGTCGTATATTCGCCGCGTTATCATGCAAACCGACTTTGCCTCTATTCCGCCTCGAATTTATTTGCATTACGCTCGTGCCACCGATCGCGCTCGTTTCCTCGCGAACAATATCCTCGAACTTTCGAAAGTAACGCTAAAAACTTGTGGAAACTTTCGCTCGAACAGTGTACACAGCGTGCACGCAATTTCAACTTCGTGACCTTAAAGTTCGGAATTTCAATTTCATAATTTTACGTTCAGGATTCGTCAACTTCAATTTAGCGGCTTGTAACGCCACCGTAAATTCCGAGCTTCGGTTTCATAATTTTAACATGTCGGTGTCAATTTACCGGCTTAGAACTGATATCGGTTTACTTCGTTTTTTAAGCTACAACGTTGTCTTCAACTTCGGAAGGGTAATATGTTCTCGATAAAAAACCAACTAGGGTTCAATTTATAGTTGACTATAACCCGAGAAGGGGTGAATAGGTTTCAATGTTGTATGCTAGCACCAGGGTAGCTACGTTTACGTTACGGTGACGTTACGTTCATAGTAAGAAACACGTTCTTTTCATCCATCAAGCTAACCTCGATCGGTTGGAAATTTCTCCGTTGTTCGACTACGAATAGCAGCAGATACGGTGTTAGTCGCACCGAGTGCCGTATTATCGGTTCCCGGGAATTGCTTCGACCAGGATGTAGTATCCGGGAGCTGACTTTGACCGAGCAGCAAACCCGTTGATCGAACCCGATGAAACGAGTACCCGCCAGCTATCGAAACGGAATCGAAGTTAACTGCAGATAGCTCCCTGGCTACCGTAACAATTATTGTACACGCTAGAGTCTTATATCGTAGATTTATGGGACTTTTGATGGGACAGATTTGAGTTTTTGGAAGGTCAAGTTTGGAAGAGTTCAAATTTATAGAATTTTTAAGTTTCTGGGGTACTATGGTCTTGTAGAATTGTTAACCGGAAGAAAAGTTCTTTTAACAAAAATTTTAACAAAATCTTTGAACAAAAATTCTTTTAACAGAGAAAATCGTTAAGTAACAAAATATTGAAGTTGAAACTGAAGTCATAAAATTGTTAACCTGAAGAAGGGATTCTATATGAAATTGTAAGAACCGATTCAATTAGAGATACTGCACACTTGAATCAACTAACAAATAATAATTGTGGTGCTGATAAAAAAATTCTGAAAAATTGCAGAGAATTGTTAAGCAACAAAATATTGAAGTTGCAGCTGAAGTCATAAAATTGTTAACTTAAAGAAATTATAATTGAAAAATCACATAATCATCCTTCAAACAGTACTACAAAACTTACTGAATTATTAAAGTAATTATACACTTCTGAAATTGTACCTAAAAATTGAGGATAATGCTGATAAAAAATTTCTGAAAAATTGCAGAGAATTGTTAAGCAACAAAATATTGAAGTTGCAGCTGAAGTCATAAAATTGTTAACTTAAAGAAATTATAATTGAAAAATCACATAATCATCCTTCAAACAGTACTACAAAACTTACTGAATTATTAAAGTAATTATACACTTCTGAAATTGTACCTAAAAATTGAGGTTACAAAATTAATGAGATTGTATAATCCCACTCGAAGTTGTACTTCCGAAGTTATAAAGCTATGAACTTGAAACCGAGTGAACGAAGCAACAACACGAGGAAGTTGATTAATTAGCAATGATATAAAGTTAAACCCAAGCGACGAAGTGATAAACTCTCGAAGTAAACTGAAATTAACAACTTACAAATTGATGCAGATTGAAGTATGTTAAACTGTCAAGTGAATTAATAAAGCCCACATGCTAAATTAATAATGTAAAACTTACAAGGTTCGAAGAATTGCAAAATGAAGACATCAAACATCAACCACAAAAGTCATCCGAGATTTCAATCGAATAAAAGAAGACGCATTCGTGCGATCCAGCCCTTTTTTAATCAAATCGTCTTTCCAATCGCGACATCGACAGCACCTAACTCAACATCATGTGCCAGCTTTCGAATAATCAAACCGACATCACGACGTTATCGATTTACGAACGCTACGGATGCTCGCAGGTTGTTCCATAAATACGAGTCGTCGTGCAACCACGTTCTCGATATCGGCTATAAATACGTATTTTATCTGTCGCAGGATTTCAAATGAAAAACAGTCGCCGGGGCCTCGCGGGATTAACGGTAAAAGGGTGGACCGTTTCCGAAAGGGTGAGAAACGAGGCTCGCGGGACAGGCAAGCTTTCGTCGCACCTCTAAGTTTTTCCACGGCTTCTGAGAATTCATAAACGGGGAAACTTCAGTATGTGTTTCCAGAACACGTTCGATGGAATTAAATCTTGTCGGGAAGGTTTTTGTGTTCGGAAAACGGAAACCGAATCCCTCGACGAATTTTCTGGTCGGCTCTAAACGATACGCGAAATGTATGAGTGGGTTGTGTTGCGGAATAGGTGTGCAGGAATGTACAGAAGAAATTTTTTTCTTATGCGCGGTGACGCGTTGATATTATAACGCGTGGTATTCGACGCGGTGATATTCAAACGCGTGGTAGTCTGACGAGGTAATACTTTAACGCGTGGTAGTTCGACGCGTTGCAATTCTAACGCGTGGTAGTACGATGCGTTGTGATTCTAACGCGTGATAGTTGGATGCGTTGCAATTCTTACACGTGGTAGTTCGACGCGTTGGTATTCTAACGCGTGGTAGTTCGACGCGTTGATATTCTAACGCGTGGTAATTCGGTGCGTTGCAATTCTAATGCGTGGAAGTTCGATGCGTTGGTATTCTAACGCGTGGTAGTTCGACGCGTTGATATTCTAACGCGTGGTAATTCGGTGCGTTGCAATTCTAATGCGTGGAAGTTCGATGCGTTGGTATTCTAACGCGTGGTAGTTCGACGCGTTGATATTCTAACGCGTGGTAATTCGGTGCGTTGCAATTCTAATGCGTGGAAGTTCGATGCGTTGGTATTCTAACGCGTGGTAGTTCGACGCGTTGATATTCTAACGCGTGGTAATTCGGTGCGTTGCAATTCTAATGCGTGGAAGTTCGATGCGTTGGTATTCTAACGCGTGGTAGTTCGACGCGTTGATATTCTAACGCGTGGTAATTCGGTGCGTTGCAATTCTAATGCGTGGTAGTTTGGTGCGTTGTAATTCTAACGCATGGTAGTTCCACGCGTTGGTATTCTAACGCGTGGTAATTCTAACGCATGGTAGTTCCACGCGTTGGTATTCTAACGCGTGGAATTTCGACGCGTTGGTATTCTAACGCGTGGTTGTACAATGCGTTGTGATTCTAACGCGTGGTAGTTGGATGCGTTGATATTCTAACGCGTGGTAATTCGGTGCGTTGCAATTCTAATGCGTGGTAGTTTGGTGCGTTGTAATTCTAACGCATGGTAGTTCCACGCGTTGGTATTCTAACGCGTGGTAATTCGACGCGTTGCAATTCCAAGGCGTGGTATTCGGCGCATTGATATTCCTATAATCTTTAAAAATTCTACTCACCCTAAGTCCTAAGTTTCTATCCAAGCCCTAAGTGAAAAATGAACAAATCTGTAAATTTGTTGAAATTGCAGAACATAAATGCAAAGTCGGAAAGACAAATAAGGCAGAAGCTCGCAGAGCACATCGACTATGGTAGTTCGACGCGTTGATATTCTAACGCGTGGTAATTCGGTGCGTTGCAATTCTAATGCGTGGTAGTTTGGTGCGTTGTAATTCTAACGCATGGTAGTTCCACGCGTTGGTATTCTAACGCGTGGTAATTCGACGCGTTGCAATTCCAAGGCGTGGTATTCGGCGCATTGATATTCCTATAATCTTTAAAAATTCTACTCACCCTAAGTCCTAAGTTTCTATCCAAGCCCTAAGTGAAAAATGAACAAATCTGTAAATTTGTTGAAATTGCAGAACATAAATGCAAAGTCGGAAAGACAAATAAGGCAGAAGCTCGCAGAGCACATCGACTTAGAGGGTGGTCGCAAAAGGCTCGAGTTACTGTTTTATGCAAATACAAACGCGAACCGGAGTTAAACACAAAGGTGTGTTCTCGCAGCATCGGTTGATCTAACGTCTAAGTCCTATCCGGAGAAAATGAAGGTTTGCGCAGGAACCACCGGTTCTAGCAACACTTCCTCTGGGGTATTCGAGAACTTTCGAGGCTACTAGATTATTATGAAAGCGTAGAGTCGGTTGAAGCGAGTATCGAGTATAATAACAGCGGTAGCTAAAGTGGTCTAAAAGCGTACATAAGGATCCGTCTTCGCAAGAACCGTTGGAGAAATAAAAGATGGCTCTCGCAAATCCCATATCCTTATTCCCTGTGCTCGCGTGTATCCGACGGATAACAAGGGGCAAAATTGTGCGCGATCTAACGACTACACGGTGAATAATTTCGCAACGGTGTATCCGTGCGGAAAGCTCGGAAGAGAGACGACTTTATTTCGACTTCTTTTCGGTCGATTCGCACCGGGTACACCAAACGAAAACCATTACCGTTCACGATTATCCTAGAGGCCATACGTTACGCGAAGACGTCAAAGGAGCCGACTACGTTTCATAAACTGTGTCCGTTTCCGAACGTCGAGCGGAAACGTTTTTGGCGTGCGGTAGACCGAACATCCGAGCTGCACGATTCACGAAAATTGAACGTCGCATGCCGTAGGACAAATTCAACACTAGTTATACGCTAGCAACTTCAACTTCAATATTTGTTAACGATTATTAAAGGCATTTTTGATCAGTACAATTATCATTTGTTATTCGATTACAATGAAGCAATCGCTAATTGAATTGGTCCTGACAATTTCATACAGAATACCTTTCCGAGCAAATGGATAGGTGGATGCGATGTAATTCTCGTGTCATCGGAACGAGATGAAAAAGACGATCGATCCGTGATGAAAATTAATGAATATCCGATCATTTCCTTTTTCTCTTCAAATTTTCGCTCCATATATTATAAACTCATAAATCATTCGACTAAAATTTTGTTATAAATTGAAAAGATATTCTCATCAAACATTCGCGTTCATTACAACAGTTCGATTCGTGTACAAAAGATTAAATGAAGCATCGCATTTCCTGTTCCTGCACTTTCATTATACATTAAGCATTCTTCTTTCCGTAATTCTAAATTTTGAAAATTCACAAATTCCGAAATTCATTTTTTAATTTTTAAACTCGGTAAATTTCATTTCCGAACTTTAATTTTCCTGTCACAGTTAAGAACTTCGTTTAAATTTCTTAATTTAAATTCGCGAAACTTTTAAACTGAATTTAAATTTGTTTCCAAACCCGAACTTTGTCCAAATTTAAAGATTCCCAAAAATCGAAGAGTGACAGTTTTTCGTTGATCAGAATTCTTGCTAGGGAATTCCAGCAGTGTACAAACCACTTTGGAGATTACGATCAAATGCAAAAGAAGATCCTCTTCCGATCTAGCCGGAATCACCTATTCCCTTTTGCATTACCTGTAATAGGATCGCAGAGACCGTTCGTTCGATAAAAATTTTCCAATTAAAACGCGTCAACCCAGCGCCGGTTTCTAAGAGGATTAAACGGATTCTGGTGCATTCGTGAAGCCGGTTCTTCGGATACACAAAGACGGACAAACTCGTTAGGGTGTTTCGAGCTGGCGATAAAGCGGAACGAAAAACAGGACGAGGGTGGTCCAGGTTTTTGTGGTCTTCCGTTTGCGAAAAAGAACTTCTCTTTCTCGATTCGATACCGTTTAACTGGCAGGGCAAAGCAATGATTACTCTTGTCATTACTCGGAGCTGTACTCGATTAACCTCTCTCCAACGTTTACGAAGTTTGAGCACGTTTGGAAATGTTTCCTTAGTTCAAATATAAATTGTTGAGTTTTTATTCACACATCTATGTCGATATTTTTGGCGGAGAAAGGCATTCTTTTTGTGAGAAGACATTTAACAAATATTAAAGGAATGCAAGTATTTTTGTTGGTTAAGTCTTGATACAAAAATTTCATTCTCTTCTGAAACTGATATTTTTGTGAAACATTGTTGTGGAAGATAAAAGGTCTTGCTCTAAGGATACATCTTCATAGTGTGTTACACTTGAAAGTACCTGAAGATGATTAAACACCATGAACTTCAATTTTATGTACTTCAAAAAATGGTACAGTACCTAAATAAAAACGTAGTTTGCTGAGGAAGTTGAAAAATATGAGACAGTTTTTAACGAAAGCACCTCTCTTGAAGGATTGAGTGTTTACGAAGTTCGAGCACGTTTGTTAGAAATGTTGGAATGTTTCTTTAGCTCAAGTATAAATTGGATGTTGATTTTTATTCATCACACATCAAATGTATCATTGTTGCTGGTTAAGTCTTGAAACAAAAATATCATTCTCTTCTGAAACTCATATTTATGATGCATTGCTGCAGAAGATAAAAGGTCCTTTGTATGTTTCATCCTCTATGCATCTTCTTCATAGTGTGTTGTTCAAACTATCATTGCTCCGAATTCCATCGCGTAGAATTCCATCGTTTTGAATTCCATCACGTGGAATTCCATGCTCTGAATTCCATCGCGCGGAATTTCAACCCGTGGAATTCCATCGCGTGGATTTCCATCACTTGGAGTTCCATTGCTCCGAATTCCATCACGTGGAGTTCCATTGCTCCGAATTCCATCGCATGGAATTCCACCACGTGGAGTTCCATTGCCCCGAATTCCATCGCATGGAATTCCAATGCCCCGAATTCTATCTCATGGAATTCCATCGTTGCGAATTCCATCGCGTGGAATTCCATCACGCTGAATTCCATTGCCCCGAATTCTATCGCATGGAATTTCATCGTTTCGAATTCCATCATGTGGAATTCCATCGCGTGGAATTCCATCACACTGAATTCCATCGCGTAGAGTTTCATCGCGTGGAATTCCATCACGTGGAATTCTATTGCCCCGAATTCCATCACGCGGAATTCCCTTGCCCCGAATTCTATCGCATGAAATTCCATCGTTCCGAATTCCATCACTAGGAATTCCATGCTCCGAATTCCATCGCGTGGAATTCCATCACGCTGAATTCCATCACGTATAATTTCATCGCGTGGAATTCCATCGCTTGGAATTCTATTGCCCCGAATTCCATCACGTGGAATTCCATTGCCCCGAATTCTATCGCATGCAATTCCATCGTTCCGAATTCCATTACTTCGAATTCCATCGCGTGGAAATCCATTATCCCTGTCTAAAATCCAGCGACCTACGTACACCAGAACCGGAATCCAATCGTAAGCTGATTAAACATCATGAACTTCAATTTGATATCCTTCAAAACATGTTACAATATAGAGTACGTAAATGAAGGATATTGTATATAAGAAATCCGTCGAAGGGAATTCGCTCGAGACGCAACCATTAACGAGCGACGTTTCCAAAATGTCAGAATCGCTCACGCTTGTCAGACGTAATCGTAGTCTCGCCGGTAGCGAACAAAGGAGCACTTAATCTTACATCGGTCTGGTTTGAATTGATTTTCCGCGGGCTGGAAACGCGGACTCTTAATGGACGTACATTAATTTTCGAGCTTCCTTTCAGCTGTCCGTCAACAACGTTCGCGTTGCATCGCGTCAAAATATCCTTGCGAGCGTACACAGCGTTGAAATTCGCGGGAATAATTTGTGCGATCGTTATAATTCATCCGGGACAGGAAACGAGCAACGATCTTCCCCGAGTATCGCAAATCGATAGAAAAAACAAGAAAATGTGAAAAGAATCGTCGGTTCGACTTCGATATGTTTTATCCGTGTACATTTCTTTTATTGCGACGGTATTTCTCTGTTCTTTTTTTTTCAACGGGAATTTGATTCAATCGCGAAGGCCCGTTTGCTATTCAATCGGGACGCCTCTGGCTCGATATCCTTCCGCGAAATATTGCAGGGTTTCATGAAAATTGAACTTTACCGTGTACCAATCTGTTTGATTGATTATGCGTTTCGCGGTTATAATTGCGTTCGTAGACTGTTAATTAATATTTAATCAGAGATTTTGATATTCGATACCTGCACTGGGAGAGGGAGATTAACTGTACGAGTTGAAATTAGAATTCATGGAGAAATTAAAGGAAATGTAGAGTAAAGGAAGAAACTGGTAATTCACATTATTAGATACTTTTTAACAAAAATCTTACTAATGGAACATTGCAAGGTAAAATTATATAACGAATAATAAAATATCGCGGAGTAATTACAATACATGGAATATATTAAATTATAGATTCATATAAAATGAAGACTTCGATGTATTATAGAATTACAATGCATTGTATTCCTTACACACGTGATTATGATGTATCCTAAATCTAATACGTGACACTTCAAGGCAGGTAACACGGCCCATTATGATCTTAACACATCTTACTACATCGCAATATCTGTACCAACGCGAATAACGTTCGATTGCTATTCTAAATTATCGGAAGTTCGCATTGCAAATAAATGCACCAGTGATGCAGATGCGAGAACTATGCAAGATTAGTGGTTGCGAATAAAAACGAAACGATACGCGATCAATCGATCGTGTCGACTATTTTCCCTGAAAATTGGCCGATGTTCGAAAGCAATCGCACACGCTGTAATCGCGCGTTAATTTCGAGCGATCTGAACCTGCAGTATTTAGCTCGCCAATCTGTAAATTGATGTAACCGGTTTACAACGGATTAATCAAATTCTGCGATCGGTTTACTAAAGTATTTAAGTCCACAATTGTTCGGTTCATGATGTTGGGTACGGAGTTCAATCCTTTGTATCGTATTCAATTTTTCGGAGAGTAATATTTCATAACTGTGCCTTCTATAACATGATGCAGGCCAAAAAGACCAAACATTAAGCTGCACAGATCGGTAAATCTCTGTACACCAGGAAGGTTTTGAATTCTATTACGTGGAATTCCAATGCTCCGAATTCCATCGCGTGGAATTCTGTCGCGTGGAATTCCATCGCGTGGAACTCCATATCGTGGAATTTAGTCGCGTGGAATTCTGTTGCGTGGAATTCCATCGCGTGGAATTTTGTCGCGTGGAACTCCATAGCGTGGAATTCAGTCGCGTGGAATTCCATTGCGTAGAATTCTGTCGCGTGGAATTCTGTTGCGTCGAATTCCATCGCGTGGAATTCTGTCGCGTGGAATTCTGTTGCGTTGAATTCCATCGCGTGGAATTCTGTCGCGTGGAATTCCATTACACCGAATTCCAGTGCGTGGAACTCCATCGCGTGGAATTCCATTACTCCAAATTCCAGTGCGTGGAACTCCATCGCGTGGAATTCTGTCGCGTGGAATTCTGTCGCGTGGAACTCCATCGCGTGGAATTTTGTCTCATGGAACTCCAACGCGTGGAATTCTGTCGCGTGGAATTCTGTCACGTGGAACTCCATCGCGTGGAATTCCATCCCGTGGAATTCTGTCGTGTGGAACTCCATCGCATGGAATTCTGTCGCGTGGAACTCCGTCGCGTGGAATTCTGTCGCGTGGAATTCCATCGTTCCGAAGTCCATCACGAGAAAATCCATTGTCGCAGTCTAAAATCCAGCGACCAACATACACCAGAACCGGAAACCAGTCGTAAATAAGCAACCGCGATCAGGTTCGGATAAAAACGAAACGACATATATGTGCGGTGAAAGTAACGATTCGGCTATAAAGTAGCTGGTCATAAATAAAGAAGGCGACAGATGTGCGTACACGTACGTCCGGGTTTCGTAGTAGCGTCGAAACTTACACGGAGGGTGTCAAATCAAACATCAAGGTACTTTCGAAACCCGTAAATCTCGTAAGATCTTTCCAGCTGTGCATTGCGTGGAATATTGCGTTTTTATAGACGGCCCGTATCACCGCCACGCATAAACAGTCTTGCAGATTGCTACAGATGGAGTCTCGGATTTTTCACGACAGTTTTATGCGACTTCGCTCGTGAAAACTCGCGTTCGCATATTACAGCGATATTGCGATCCTCAGACTCCGCTTCTCTGATATCGCGCGATTCTTTTAATACGTTGAATAACGATGCCGCGATTGTGTGTTCAATTCTCACGTTATTTTGCCGTTTTATAGGACGTTGAATTGCGTGATGCAGGGAAATGTTTTTGTACGCGATTATGTGCGTTAGTGCAATTTGTGACTATAGTACTAAAAGTACAATTTACACCACAATACATATACGGAAAATATGTACGTTATTATTGTTGGAACTTGTTACTGAATAGACATTAACAGAACAATATTTAAACATTTCATTAAATTTTCAAAGAAAATTACAAACGTTTTTAATAGTTCAGCCATAATAAATGCCTACACTATATAATATACCAATATATTTCAAGGACCTGTATATATATAAAAAAAATGGTTTTTGTTTTATTTATTGAAAAATAAGCGAATAATTTTTCGCGCGTCATTCAAAGGCTATTCGTTTGCGCTCTTAAAAACGAAGCTTATTCGTCGATTCAATATTTACCGACACGAATCAACATATATCCGACAGCAGCAGAGAAATTTCGGCGCTGTTTTCGATCTTATACAACCGCCACCCTTCCGGAGGGTTAACGAGCTTTGTTTGTCGAATAATATTAAACCATCACAGCCGATGCAACCGAATAACGTAAACACTCGTACAAATATTTGCACGAAGCTCGGTGAAAACAATTTTTTTGAAATATTTGCATCCAGTATTTCGCAACCGTACTATCCATCAACGCATATGCTATCTCTGGTTCCGAAACTTTACAATCGTATATGTGATGTTGTTGTTTGGAAATTGGCTGACAAGGTATCATTCGAAGTCTGCCCAATTATATCTATTCTGAGAGAGGAAAATGTAATCTACTGCTTATGATAGTTATCTTGTACTTTAAGTTGGAATTTTGACGCGTCGAACTACCACGCATTAGAATTGCAATGCATCGAATTACCATGCGTTAGAATTACAACGCGTCGAACTACTACGCCTTAGAATTGCAATGCGTCGAGCTACCACGCGTTAGAATTGCAATGCGTCGAATTACCACGCGTTAGAATCACAACGTGTCGAACTACCACGCGTTAGAATATCAACGCGTCGAACTACCACGCGTTAGAATCGCAACGCGTCGAACTACCACGCGTTAGAATATCAACGCGTTGAACTACCACGCGCTAGAATCGCAACGCGAGGAACTACCATGCGTGAGAATCGCAACGCGTCGAACTACCACGCGTTAGATTTGCCACGCGTCAGACTACCACGCGTTTGAATATCACCGCGTCGAATACCACGCGTTATAATATCAACGCGTCACCGCGCATAAGAAAAAAATTTCTTCTGTACATTCCTGCACACCTATTCCGCAACACAACCCTGCGTTAGAATATCAACACGTCGAACTACCACGCGTTAGAATCACAATGTGTCGAACTACCACGCGTTAGATTTGCCACGCGTCGAACCACCACGCGTTTAGAATATCAACGCGTCGAATTACCACGCGTTAGAATCGCAACGCGTCGACCTACCACGCGTTAGAATCGCAACGCGTCGAACTACCACCCGTTAGTGTTAAACCACATTGAACTATCACGCGTTAGGACTACAACCTGTCATTCTACCACGTGTTAATGCTACAGTGCATGGTATCACCTCGCCTAAAATCATAATCCACTGTATTACAACACGTTAAAATTGTCCCCTGCAATATTACCAAACCTTGTAATTGCAATACCTTTAATTACCCCACCAGGATAGCAATACGTACCACCCTACAATTACCTCTGATTCAGAATAAATATACGGTCAGTAATCCTTTCCAATTTAAAAAAATCCGGAACAGAACCTAATACAAACCGTTCTCGGGCGCCGTTAATCACCATATTTTTTCCGAAATGGAATAAAATGAAATAAATATGTATTATATTTAAAGGATTGTCCTCGGGGCGCGTCAGCTGCATTCGCCGCGCTTAATTATTTAAACTTTTGCCACGGCTCGAAATTGGTTTTAATTAATTCTAACTTTCGTTACGTGTCCCCGCGTCGTCGAGCACGAATTTAATAAACTGGATTTAACGGTACATTTTGCGGATTTCGCGGGGGAAAAAAAGCACGGTCCTAGCGAACAGCGTGGCTGCGCATTTTGATTAACTTCCCCTCGCGATCGCGACGAAATTTCGAACTATTACGCTTGTTTGACGGCATATTTTTTTCAATCTTCTCCCTGTGGCAACTTCGCGGTCGTTGCACTTTTGCCCGACCAGCTGATCGTCCGTGTCGCTAAATTTAATTCACGTTTCGTGAACTCGTCTTCCATTCAGACTTTCCCATTCATTCATTCAACGGAATTATAAATGAATGCGGACGATTTAAAAATACCTACACTATGAAACTCGTAATCATTCTAAGGAAATTTCATCGGATTTACAGAAGTTGTCTTTGATCACACTTGGAAACGAAAACACCGCAAAGGGCTACGAAAGTGTTCGCGCGTTTGCCTGTCAACGCTCTTTTTCCTTTGGTTTCTCCTCATAATAGAGTTTCGTTGATCCTCCAGAATTCTCATAGCGGCAGCAATTAAAACCTTTAAGCCCTTTGATCGTCGAGCGTGACTACCTTGCGGGGTGGTTTCCGCAGGAATATGCTCTCGAAACCGGACTGGAAACTGTGTGTAAATGAACATTTTCATACAGGTATGTACAGATGTGTTTTTTTTTGAGCATTTTTTTAATGTCCTGCTTCGGACATTTTGACCGTTACTTCTGCTAATTAAGTAGATTACGTTACGAGTATCGTGACGTGACTGATAGTGTGGCTCTTTCAATACGAAGATAGTTTGAAAATATAGAATTGTTGGATAGGGAGAATTTTATTAATTTTTTTTTTCAATGTTGTTAAATATTGTTTTTAATATTGTGAGGGAATTTTGGTAGGGAGCTATGTTGAATTATAGGTGTTACTATTAAACTAGCTTGTAGTTATTGTTTTAATCTTGCAACAGTGAAATTGTTAGAGGAAATTGATGTTCATGTATGAATATACAAGTGCATTAAAAAGGTGAAATATAAATTTATTGTTTTTTTTTAATGCAATTAGTTTTCTTGTACAAGTCAAAACTTTAAGATATCATTGAAATACAAAAAATATAACAGTGAAATTGTTAGAGGAAATTGATGTTCATGAATGAATATACAAGTTCATTAAAAAGGTGAAATATAAATTTATTGTTTTTTTTTAAATGCAATTAGTTTTCTTGTCCAAGTCAAAACTTTAAGATATCATTAAAATGCAAAAAATATAACAGTGAAATTGTTAGAGGAAATTGAAGTTCATGAATGAACATACAAGTTCATGAAAAAGGAGAAATATAAATTTACTGTTTTTTTCAATGCAGCTAATTTTTTTGTCTAACTCAAAACTTCAAAATACCATTAAAACACAAAAAGTCACTACAGCACTTACTTTCAGATTTGAAACTAAAAGTGCATCAAATCACAAAGCATCAAATATTAAAAAAATCTCAATGAAAAAAAGTGTCGTCAAAAAATGACGAATCTCTAAGAAATGAAACACGAGACAAAAATCATCATGAAACTCCGTTCGAACAATCGTTATCGTCTCTCGAACTCGTTTGAACGTAGTTCGAAGCTTGTAAAACGGCATCCTCTTACGGCTCTTAATAACGAGAATCGAGCTCGCCTCTTCGTCGCGGCGTTAATTGCGAGTTCCGATCGAGAGGTCGAACGGTGTCGCGTACCGATTCCATTTCGCGCCTCCGATGTCGACTCGCGTGTAATTGCCGGTAAATCGACGCCGTGTCGCGTAAACGAAACGGATCGTTGTTCTTCGCGATCGGCGAAAACAATTAATCTTCCCTTCAACGTTGTCGAGATTCAGTCGAGATTCAGTGGAGCTTTTCGCGAGACCACTACTGTCACCCGGTCGAGAGCATACTTTCGATACTTTCACGATCATTCGACGCCCGGAGTATCGATAATAGCTCGTCGATGCTGTTCACCCCGGTGACAAGACGCTCCCTTGTTTGCGTGACGCCTCGTTTATTATTAGCGGGGCTAAATAAAGAGAGGGACGTTTGATCGTGTACTTTTTGCTCGCGGCGCGCTTATGGCTGAGCGACACTACTGCGCTCGCGTTATTTCTGCTTATACTACTTGCGGTATAGTCTATGCGAATTTATACATTCATTGGTGTACATTTGAACTTTGATAGTATACCTTGATGTATAATTCGGTTGTTGTTATCAGGTATTTGATGTTCATTTGATAATCAGGTATTTGATCAGGTATGAGTTCTAAAAAACATTTCAGAATTTTTCATTACATTTGATACTCTGAGAATTCTTCTGACAGATCAAAAAGTAGATGTTTAATGTTTAGCTACTTATAAATGTATAAATATAACAACTTGATGATTTAACTTGACATCTTAGAATTTGAAAATGGATGGACGTATAATTATCAAACATTTTTATACAGATCTCCAATTTGACATATCAGAAATGAAAAATAAATAGACGTATAATTTTCGTACATTTATATGCAGATCTTTAATTTGACATGTTGGAATTTGATAATGAACTGACGTATAATTGTCAAACATTTCAGACAGACATAATAGTCAAACATTTCAAACAGACATAATAGTCAAACATTTCAGAAAGACATGTAATAGTCAAACATTTCAGAAAGACATGTAATAGTCAAACATTTCATACAGACATAAAATAGTCAAACATTTTAGATAAATATATAATAGTCAAACATTTCAGACAGACATGTAATAGTCAAACATTTCAGACAGACATATAATAGTCAAACATTTCAGACAGACATGTAATAGTCAAACATTTCATACAGACATAAAATAGTCAAACATTTTAGATAAATATATAATAGTCAAACATTTCAGACAGACATGTAATAGTCAAACATTTCAGACAGACATATAATACAGATCTCCGTGAACATCAGTTAAATTCCTGCACCCGTAATTCCGTTTCCCCCGCGCGATAAAATATGAAAATATTTGAGATCGCGACACTTTTACATTTTGTTTCCCGGCGACACAGTAGACTCCTCCGCAGAGAAGTCGCCGAGCAAAGGTCTCGTTTGCATTTTCTTATTGGAAGTGTCACGATAAAATGAAGGAACGCAAACGTTTCCGGCGCGAACAAAACGAGCCTTCTGCAACTCGCTCGGATATTGTTTCGAATATCAAAACAAAAGTTGCGAGTCTGGCGAACACCAAGAGATAGTCACCGCGGAACCGTATACAGATGAACTACGACGCTCATGGGAAATCTTATGGGTTATGCGGGAAACGCGATGCTACTAGGATACGCGGCCAAGCCTTAAACTTTCCATGCTCACACTCTTATCGGCCGTTTGCGTCGAACTTAATCGCCCGATAAAGCATGGCTGTGACTGATTTACGAATATTAGCAGGGTAAAGTTCCCGAGAACTCACGAATGTAATGCGTTTGCATAAACGAATGATATCGGTGTTCAAATTCAACTTTGATCGCAATTGTCTGCGTTTTAGTTAATGATATTTTGGTTATGACATCTTAGTAATTAGAATTTTCTGATTTTATAGGTGGTCAATTTTTTAAATTTGATGTTTGGTGATACATTGAATTTATATATTTAACTTTGCAGTTTTCAAGGTTTTTCAAATTCTCGACCCTCAACTTCTCAAGCTTCCTAATTCTCAACCCCCCAAATTCCCAAGGTTCCAAATTCTCAAGCTTCCAAATTCTCGAGGTTTCAAATTCCCGAGGTTCCAAATTCTCAAGCTTCCAAATTCCCAAGGTTCCAAATTCTCCAGCTTCCAAATTCTCGAGGTCCCAAATTCCCGAGGTTCCAAATTCTCAAGCTTCCAAATTCCCAAGGTTCCAAATTCTCAAGCTTCCAAATTCTCAAGCTTCCTAATTCTCAACGCACCAAATTCCCAAGGTTCCAAATTCTCAAGCTTTCAAATTCTCAACCCCCCAAATTCCCAAGGTCCCAAATTCTCAAGCTTCCTAATTCTCAACCCCCCAAATTCCCAAGGTTCCAAATTCTCAAGCTTCCTAATTCTCAACCCCCCAAATTCCCAAGGTCCCAAATTCTCAAGCTTCCAAATTCTCAACCCCCCAAATACCGAAGGTCCCAAATTCTCAAGCATCCAAATTCGCAACCCCCCAAATTCCCAAGGTCCGAAATTCTCAAGCTTCCTAATTCTCACCCCCCCAAATTCCCAAGGTCCCAAATTCTCAA
>NW_003797249.1:324255-342007 GCF_000220905.1 Megachile rotundata
CAAATTCTCAACCCCCCAAATTCCCAAGATTCCAAATTCTCAAGCATCCAAATTCTCAACCCCCCAAATTCCCAAGCTCCCCAATTCTCAGCCCTCCAAATTCTCAACCCCCCAATTTCTCAAGTTTCCAAATTCTCAACCCCCAAATTCTGAAATCAATGTATCCGGTAGATACAGTTTCTTAGGTAGGTAACAGTTATGCCTGTCCGGCAGTATTAATTTGATGGTCTCAAAAGCAATTTGCTGCCTTGTCAGGGAAGACGAATAGAGAGACGGTTCTCGAGCGGTTTCCTTCGCTCGATTCCGCGCTAATAAATTGACCGCGTGATCGCGTCGGCAAATAGCTGAAATCCTTTTGCGATTCTGGCGAAAGGTAAACGGGGGTCTCGAGTGCCTACCGTGCCGTCGAAACCGGCCGTTTTCGAGTGGGCGATTAATGTTTCATAATGAAGTGGCCAGCCTCTGAGAATCAGCGAACGATGTACTTTTCTACGTTTCACTGCAAAGAGGCGAAGAATTACTTCCGTGAATTTGAACCTTACACGCTGATACTTTGTCGGAGCCCGTATAAAAGGCGTTCTCCCACTAATCTCAACTGTAATTAAAACTTCCCGACTACGACCAGATTTGGCTCTTTATTCGCTGCACCATGGAGTAGTTAAACTTTTAAGTACGCCAGTTTCCTTTTCTACACTTTTATTCCGGCAACTGATCAGGCGTGGTTCAATGATTTCATTATTGGGAACATTGTTTGGTAACATTCACTGAAAGAAACACTCTGGGTTTTATTAAGAGGGAGTTTGTTATTGTTTACTTATTGGTTGCAAAATTAAGTATGTGGTCAAGATTTCAAGATGTGGACTGTTTATATGAACACTTTTGTATAATCAGTAAGCTTTGTATCTAATAAGAAGGTTTCTTATAGTTACTGTTTGTGAAGGGGAACATTGCGTGACTGCATTACGTGCATCTGACTGATGTTAATCGCAATGTCTGATTTATCCTATTCTACTTCCCTCGATTGCGTTTCTGAATGTTACTTAACGTGTAGGAATTCCACGCGTGGGAACTCGACGCGTGGTGATTCAACGCGCGGGAATTCAGCGCGTAGAAATTCCACGCGTGGGAATTCAACGCGTGGGAACCCAACACGTATGAACTCAACGCGTGGGAACTCAACGCGTGGGAACTCAACGCGTGGGAATTCAGCGCGTAGGAATTCCACGCGTGGAACTCAACGCATGGTGAACTCATCGCGCGGGAATTCAGCGCGTAGGAATTCTATGCGTGGGAATTCAGCACGTGGTAATTCAACGCGTGGGAACTCAACGCGCGGGAACTCAACGCGTGGTGATTCAACGCGTTGTGATTCAACGCGTGAGAATTCAGCGCGTAGGAATTCCACGCGTGGTAATTCAACGCGTGGGAACACAATGCGTGGTGATTCAACGCGCGGGAATTCAGCGCGTAGGAATCCTACGCGTGGGAATTCAACGCGTGGGAACTCAGCGCGTTGTAATTCAACGCGTGGGAACTCAACGCGTGGTGAATTCATCGCGTAGGTATTCTACGCGTGGGAATTCAACGCGTGGAAATTTAGCGCTTTGGAATTCCACGCGTGAGAACTCGACGCGCGATAATTCCACGCGTGGGAACTCAACGCGTGATAATTCAACGCGTTGTTAATTTCATAAAAAATGAAATCAGATAAAAATTCCATGACTATTAGTGTAAGTAAAAGATATTTAAGATGGAAGGAATATCGAACAAGAAGCCCCAAATGGGTTAAACCACTGCTTGGGCCGGTAATTGGAGGAATTTGATTGCGTCGCACACGTACGGAGCAACGAATCGTTACCCTTAATTACACTATTCGATTACGAGAGTGTCAGCCAGTCGAATTTCCGTACACGAGACACGTTCGACGAGCAGCCGTCAGCGTGATATACGCTAGGGCGTCGAGCGATTGAGATTCAATGTGTTGCCGACTATAATCGGGTATACGTTGAACGAAGGGAATGCTAGCTGACAGGGGAGGAGGAATATTCGTCCAACGCCTTCAGCAACAGCTTTCTACTCCAAGACTGTGCCAGGTGTCGTTTAATTTCAAACCTGACTCAAATTGTTCGGCAAATTCGTGCTTCTTCTTCCTTTTACTCTGCTTCCTTTCTACTAACGGCTTCATCGTTTACCCTTAGAGGGCTTATTCGAGATTTGCTGTTCAGCTTTGACTTTTTAGTTCTAGTCATTTTCAAGATTCGTTTACATTCTTTTCTTTTTAAACTGATGTGAATTTCTTTTTTAACTTGCAGTTCATATTTTCTTAAATTGAGGTTGATGTCTAGTGAAGATCAACTTGAAGTTGATCGCTAAATTCTTAACTTGAGGTTCATTTATAAATTGTTAACTTGAGGTTAATTTATAAATTCTTAACTTGAAGTTCATTTATGAATTCTTAACTTGCCAAGCGTAGAATTACCTCGCATTGAATTCCTACGTTGAAGTTGCCATGCGTTGAGTTCTCAAGCGTAGAATTCCCACGCTTTGAACTCCTACGCGTCGAGTCACCATGCGTTGAGTAACCACGCGTTGAGTTCCCATGCGTTGAGTTCCCAAGCGTAGAATTCCCACGCATTGAATGCCTACGCGTTGAGTAACCACGCGTTGAGTTCCCATGCGTTGAGTTCCCAAGCGTAGAATTCCCACGCATTGAATGCCTACGCGTTGAGTAACCACGCGTTGAGTTCCCATGCGTTGAGTTCCCAAGCGTAGAATTCCCACGCATTGAATGCCTACGCGTTGAGTAACCACGCGTTGAGTTCCCATGCGTTGAGTTCCCAAGCGTAGAATTCCCACGCATTGAATGCCTACGCGTTGAGTAACCACGCGTTGAGTTCCCATGCGTTGAGTTCCCAAGCGTAGAATTCCCACGCATTGAATGCCTACGCGTTGAGTAACCACGCGTTGAGTTCCTAAGCGTAGAATTCCCTCGCATTGAATTCCTACGCGTTGAGTTCCCATGCGTTGAGTTCTCAAGCGTAGAATTCCCACGCATTGAACTCCTACGCGTCGAGTCACCATGCGTTGAGTAACCACGCGTTGAATTCCCATGCGTTGAAGTTCATTTATGAATTCTTAACTTGAGATTCATTTATAAATTCTTAAGTTGAGGTACATTTACAAATTTATCTCTAAATTCGTACCATGAATCTGATTCAACAATCCTTATCCAAAGTTCAAAATTTTTGAGCACCTAAGGGGATGAAATAAGGATGCTAGAGATATCAAGTTGCAGAGGTGGTCCATTGCTCTGCAATAGGGAGAAGAACTATTGAAAAGAAATTCCTTCTCTGGAGTTCAATACGGAACTCTTAAGAAACAACACGATAGACCACGTTTCTCTGGCTCTGTCGATGGCTAGTTCTCTGGCTTGGTCAAATTCTCTAAACTAAGTCGGGAACTTTGTTCCTTTGGTACCAGCAAACTTCTCGTATCATGCTCCTCTAGGAATGCATCTGTACAGACGGCGATGCATTGGTTAACGTATATCTTACGTTAAATCGAAACGTAAAAGTCTAATCCCTCCATATGTCACATATCACATTACCCAACTTTAAATTTCCAAGTCATGCAATTCAACTTTCAGATTGCCTACAAAATTTATAATTGTGTATTGCATTTTGAAACTTCGTAAAATTCAGTCTGGTAAATTTTACCTTCGTTTGACTTGAAGTCTTGAACGATGTAAAACTTATTAATATTTATAATGTTTAAAGTTGCGACTTTATATTCTTGAAAATGAATAATTTAGTTTTCTTTCGCATGAAGAAGAATGGGTGAAATAGCAGGTGTGTCAGATCTTGAAAAACTGCACGAAGGCTTGTCAGAATTCTGCCGAAGAAATACGAGCGTTCTCGATTAAAAGTCACAGTTAATAAGTAGAAAAGACAGCCCGAAGGGTTGTCGGATCCGCGACTTTAACTCTTTTTGTACACCGAACGAGTTTCAACGTCGGTCTTTTTTCTTGGCTTTATATCGTCCCTCAGCCTGCGTATTTTCGTCCGGGATTTCAGCCGGGAACTACGCAAACCGAATGAGCCGGCTTTTGTGCGACAGCGAGACTTCTCTACTTGCCTATGGAAAGAAGAAACTGTGCCCGCGATATAAAATGAAACACACGAGACAGAACGTATGATGTTTTCATTGAGCAAGAACTTCTCGTATCACCCAGCTGGATTTTAAAGCGAATTCGTCTATCGGATACTCCTTTGAATCTTTGAACGATTCCTTTTGCCTCTTTACCCTCGCCGTGCGATTTCTTTTCCGCCTGCTATATCGCACAACCAATTCTGCATTTCAAGCAGCGACAAAGTGACTCCGAGATACGTCCGAGCTTCTCATGAGTTTAAAGTATGGAATAGGAAAAAGAGGTAGGAATATGAAATTGCGATGTAGTGATAATTGATGAAATTTTAAATGTGTGATAATGTATGAGACATCGGGATTTTGTTGGTGGTGTGTTAGATAATATCATTTTGGATTATTACGCGTTGGAATTCCATGCGTTGAACTCCTTCGCGTTAAATTCCCATGCGTTGAATTCCTATGCGTAGAGTTGTCACGCGTTGAGTTCTCAAGCGTAGAATTCCCTCGTATTGAATTCTTACGCGTTGAGTCACCACGCGTTGAGTTCCCATGCATTGAGTTCCCAAGCGTAGAATTCCCTCGCATTAAATTCGTACGCGTTGAGTTCCCATGCGTTGAGTTCTCAAGCGTAGAATTCCCACGCATTGAAAACCTACGCGTCGAGTCACCACGCGTTGAGTAACCACGCGTTGAGTTCCCAAGCGTAGAATTCCCTCGCATTGAATTCCTACGCGTTGAGTTCCCATGCGTTGAGATCTCAAGCGTAGAATTCCCAAGCATTGAACTCCTACGCGTCGAGTCACCATGCGTTGAGTAACCACGCGTTGAGTTCCCATGCGTTGAGTTCTCAAGCGTAGAATTCCCACGCATTGAATGCCTACGCGTTGAGTAACCGCGCGTTGAGTTCCCATGCGTTGAGTTCTCAAGCGTAAAATTCCCACGCATTGAATTCGTACGCGTTGAGTCACCAGGCGTTGAATCACCACGCGTTGAGTTCCCATGCATTGAGTTCTCAAGCGTAGAATTCCCACGCATTGAATCCCTACGCGTTCAGTCAGCACGCGTTGAGTTCCCAAACGTGGCACTGCAGACATAGCATCCCTATTCCTAGTACCACCATGCATAAAAGTACCGTACGTTGAGTTATCATGCGTGCTATCCCCAACAACTACTCACCAAGAATTAAATATTACAGCCAAACCTAACAAGTCTGTATAAAAATAATGAAAGTAATCATTGACTAAACTAATGACCCTGGCTTTTCTCGTCAATCCACCGCAACGGCAAAGGAGAGAGGTTTGTCATGAACGGTCAATGTTTTTTACAATGGCAACCTGGTCGTACAATGCTCCCAAGTGTCGTTAGTCCGCTAAATTTCCCCCTTTTTCACGTTCAGACCGGCAGTCGGAAAAAGTGGGCTTCGAGTCAACGTACGACTAAAAAGACCGAACACTTGCCGGTGAAAGTCGACGCGGAGGCAGCTTGAAGTACTTTTGGAGTCACCTCGAAAAAGTATTCCGCGTCGAGAAATTCTCCTTGTGGCAAAATACGAGAGAAAAATGACAGTGAACGTTACAGTACTGTCGGTTATGTTCCGTCTTTCGTTTTCTTGGCGTGGGCTTTGGAATTTCGATGCAGTTTGACACCGGTGAAATGTACCGTGAAGCATTTTCTCTGTTCTACGATTTTATTTTGCGAGACGCAAGGGGATTAATGCGAAATAAACGACGGGTCTATTGAATAACATGTACAAAGTAGAATTTACATTTCTTTCTCTTTGGATGATTACTGCGGTTAGTTCGGGCGAAAATTTCATTCAAAGAGAACGAAGTATAGATAATAATATTTCTCATTAGTTCTCTTCATCGTCATTATACTTCATTTGGCCATATAAAGAACGCCAGATAAACGTTAGTTAAGAAGATCAAACAATTTTTAACGATATTCGGTAAAATAATAGATAAAGTATGATAGTGAAATATGGAAGTGCAGCGGAGAAAAAAGAAGTTGGCCATTAAAGAGGGCTCGAAACGAATTCCAAGAAAGTCAGCGGTGAAAAGCTTCTGCCCCGGAAGTCGCTAAGATGGGCCAAAGTAATTCCGTGAAACCCATCCGTGGAGTCGGGCTGAAACTCTGGAAAGCCGCGGACGACACGGAGCACGCGAGTTTCGCAGTTTAACCGGCTAAAACTGCAAAGAAACACTTCATCACCGGTGGAACACGTTAAGCCATCGCGACGACCCGCTAACTTTCGCCTTACTTCGCGACAACGAGGCTTCTCTTCTGGGAGAAAAGCCGTGAACCGTGCTCCGGACTCGAGAAAAACATGCACGACAAATCTTGCTTACGAAAACTACCTTGCTGTTATTTCTCTGCCCCTGTAATTTCCATGTCAGTCAACCGAGACTGCGATTCAGAGAAAATTCTTACTCCGCCGGGGTGGAAATTAGATAGCGAGATGGAAAATCGTGCGTGATGTGGCGATATGGCGCGAAGACGTTTAGGGCGTGCTGGTTCTGTGCACGGAGATTCGATTCGTGTGATAATTCCGTGTAGGTATTTAACGCGTGGGACATCAGTGCGTAGGAAACTAACGCGAAGGAATTCGACGCGTGGAAACTCAACGCGTGGGAACTCAACGCGTTGGAATTTTTACGTGTCGTAATTCAATGCGTTGGAACTCAGCGCGTGGGAACACTACGCGTGGGAATTCTACGCGTGGGAACTCAGCGCGTAGGAATTCTACGCGTGGTAACTCAGTGAATTGGAATTCCACGCGTAGGAACTCAGCGCGTGGGAATACTACGCGTGGGAATTCTACGCGTGGGAACTCAGCGCGTAGGAATTCTACGCGTGGTAACTCAGTGAATTGGAATTCCACGCGTAGGAACTCAGCGCGTGGGAATACTACGCGTGGGAATTCTACGCGTGGGAACTCAGCGCGTAGGAATTCTACGCGTGGTAACTCAGTGAATTGGAATTCCACGCGTAGGAACTCAGCGCGTGGGAATACTACGCGTGGGAATTCTACGCGTGGGAACTCGGCGTGTAGGAAGTCAGTGCGTGAGAATTCAACGCGTGGGAACTCAGCGCGTGGTAATTCGATGCGTGGGAACTCAACGCGTGGTAATTATGGGAATTCAACGCGTGGGAACTCAGCGCGTGGTAATTCGATGCGTGGGAACTCAACGCGTGGTAGTTCAACGCATGGGAACTCAACGCATAAAAATTCAACACTTAGAATTCCAACTCCTGCAAATATTATTAACGTGGAAATCTATCTGACTACAATTTACCTTGTGGCTATACAATGCATCTCTACACAACTTCCACAAAAGAAAACCAGAATTTCTCTAGAAGTCAACACGGGTCAAGACAGAAAGTATACTATCAGAATTTGTTTGAGCGCACGAGGTCGCACAATGGGGAGAGACGCGTCGCGACGCTACGAGGCGGAGACGCCGACACACGGTATTTGCGTTGGACGAAACACACGCTAATGGCTTTAACTTGCTCGACGCGCTGGCACTGAGTTGGAAATTCTCCAGGCAACTCTCCTCGGTGCTCTTCCCCGTGGCCTCCATTCTCTTCGGTTACATGCTGGACTCTGCTGGGACGCGTCGCGTGTTCCCGGGCTTCTGTTGCTCGATTTAACGGAAACTGATTACGAGGGCGAAACCGGCGACGATAAAACGGAGAGAGCATCACGAACGAGTGGAAAGATCCACGGATCTCCAGCTACGAATTTATGGCCTGCATCGCACTGTTCTACGGTTACGAATTTCGTTCCTGCTTCGTTCTTTAAATAAAAATTCGACTCGATGCTTTCTCCGTTATCTCGCTTAAACTAATTCCACAAGCTTTTCGAGGTGTTACCATTTTATCCGCTCAAGGAAATTGTCACTGTATATTGTGTTAAAAAGGGATGTTTATAAGGGGTTGAATTTCAAAGGGATTACGGGGTAGAATTTGAAAGAGGATTTTGTAATGGAGGTAGAATTTTAAACAGAGATTTTTATAATACAGTGAGAATTTTGTAACAAGGAATAATAATAGATAATGAAGTATTATAATTTAATACTTGATAACAATTATTCAGAATTTAGTCTAGCAATTCATAATCTTTGATAAATTATTTCAGTCTAAAGTATCTGTCATAGCAGCACTAATACAACGGTGGTTGAATGTTACGATTGTAATTTATAATAAAATTGTAATTTTAAAACAAACATCATTGCGCCGTTTTAAGCTCGACGGAAGTTTTCCAGCTTGTAAATACGGTGAAATATCCGAGAGTTAATATCAGTTCGAAAATTTCTTGTTCCTGAGAGATTGGCGAGAGCGTAGAAACTTTTTCTGCTATTAACGTTTCGAAGGTTTAGGTGGTGAGTCGAAAGAGAACGTTGGGTATGAACACGTGTGTAGCTACCCTCTGTGAGGGTAGCAGTTTTCTTTGGGGAGGAATAGACTTTTTAGGGGAGAAGTTTCGGGTAGTTCGAGGGTGAAACTGTAAAAGTATACGAGGGAAACCTGAAAATCTTAAGAAAACTAATTAAAGAACAAATAAAATATTTTAATATTCCAGGAAACTGAACGATAAAACAGAATATTTGAAAGCACGATAAATTTCGTCGCGTACGCGTTAATCTAAACATTTGTAATCGTCGAAATTAATTATACGAGTGTTTGCACGATACGGCATCGACGATAATATCATCGGTAATATACGCGATAATAATGTCCGGCAGGTTAATACGTCGGAGGGAACGATCGCGTCATTTCCTTGTTCGGAGCCACAAAATAAACTGCACGGTGAAATCTCGTTGCCGCGGAATTGATTATCATTACAGACGGATGTGCACTTATTTTCCGGTCGAACAGCCTGACACGTTGGGTCACTGTACCGTTTAATCGCGTAATTACAAGGTGCTTGGTCGCGAATTTCGAGACAAACTCGAATTAAATAAACGAAAATTCAGTCCAATTTTAGAAATTTTCAAATTTTACTCGGTCGATGATGGAACAACCGTGTGGGTGTTTAACGCGTGGGAAATCAGCGCGTAGGAATTTAAGGCTTGGGAATTCGATCCGTAGGAATTTAACGTGAAGGAATTCAACGCGTGGTAATTCAACGCATGGTGAATTCAGCGCGTAGGAATTCTACGCATGGGAACTCAACGCGTGGTGACTCAGCGCGTAGGAATTCTACGCGTGGGAACTCAACGCGTGGTAATTCGATGCGTGGGAATTCCACGCATGGGAACTCAACGCGTGGTGACTCAGCGCGTAGGAATTCTACGCGTGGGAACTCAACGCATGGTAATTCGATGCGTAGGAATTCCACGCATGGGAACTCAACGAGTGGTGACTGAGCGTGTAGGAATTCTACGCGTGGGAACTCAACGCGTGGTAATTCGATGCGTAGGAATTCCACGCATGGGAACTCAACGCGTGGTGACTCAGCGCGTAGGAATTTTACGAGTGGGAACTCAACGCGTGGTAATTCGATGCGTGGGAACTCAACGCGTGGTAATTCGATGCGTGGGAATTCCACGCATTTAACGTGAAGGAATTCAACGCGTGGTAATTCAACGCATGGTGAATTCAGCGCGTAGGAATTCTACGCATGGGAACTCAACGCGTGGTGACTCAGCGCGTAGGAATCTTACGCGTGGGAACTCAACGCGTGGTAATTCGATGCGTGGGAATTCAACGCATGGGAACTCAGCGCCTAGGAATTCTACGCGTGGGAACTCAACGCGTGGTGACTCAGTGCGTAGGAGTTCCACGCGTTGAGTTCTCATGCGTTGAGTTCCCATGCGTCGAATTACCACGCATTGAGTTCCCACGCGTAGAATTCCTACGTGTTAAATTCCTACAGACTGAAGTCCCACGCGTTAAATTCCTACGCGCTGATTTCCCACGCATTAGACACCCACACGGTTGTTCAATCATCGACCGAGTAAAATTTGAAAATTTCTAACCTTGAATTGAGAAAACGTTCAGATTATTTTTCTTGCAAATTTTTTCCTTCCCTCCCGAGGTTCAATTACCCGGTAGTCGAACAAAACGATCAAGTAACAGGGGATACGTGGTACACGGAAACGTCAAACATAGTTAGCGGTATCCGCTGTAAACAGGAGCCAAGGAACTCCCTTGCGGCGGCAAATGATGCGGAGAACCTCAAAATCGACTGATTTTAGCCAGCTTCACGGTGGCTCGAGCAATTACCGAACGATTCCACGTAACAACACGGCCTTATTCGTGTTCGCACACGCCGAAGTCTGCTAATTGCAAGACAAGCAACCCCCCTCGAGACACTTTCCATCAGCGTTGCTGCTTTGCGGTGCATTCCCGTTTGATCTTTATCCATTACCTCTTATTCGGGCTGTAATACTTCAACCGTATACTTGAAAGTCTGACAGGCTTTAAATTATTTAGTTTTGTCTTAGCTGGTACGTTCTCTAACATTATACTGATTCGATAAGTACAATGGGTAGATGCATTTAGATTGATGAAGTAACTGGGATAGTTAGTTATTTTAAGTCTTATTAAGTTAGCTGTTTAGGGTGGTTGTTTATATGTATCATCCATATGTGTATTCGTAGGTAGAATTTAAGTAGATGTTTGATTGGTCGCAATGAAATTAAATGTAGCTTAATATGTGTGTTTAGATAGATGTTCATATGTGTCATCCACGTGTCTGTTACCATAGGTAGAATTTAAGTAAATAATTGATTGGTTGCATTAAACTTATATGTACCTTAACATGTGTGTTTAAATAGACGTTCATATGTATCATCCACATATCTGCTACCATAGGTAGAACTTAAGTAGATGATTGATTGGTTACATTAAACTCATATGTACCTTAACATGTGTGTTTAGATAGATGTTCATATGTATCATCCACATGTCTCTTACCATATGTGGAACTGAATTAGATGAATTGTTTGGTAACAATAAACTTAAATGAACCTCAACACGTCTATTCAGATAGATGTCCACAAACATCATCCACATGTCTCTTACCATAGGCAGAACCTCACTAGCTGAATTGATTAGTTACAATAAACTTAAATGAACCTCAACATGTCTATTTAGACAGTCACTCAGAAGCATCATCCACATGTCTCTAACCACATGTAGAACTCACCTAAATCAATTTACTGTTTGCAAACTTAAACGTACTCAACACGTCCATTTAGATACATGTCCACAATTATCATCCCATGTTTCTGACCACCCGTAGAACACAAATAGATCAATAGCTACGTCCCAATAAACTTGATTAAACAGAACCCCAGTAGATTCAGTGTAGTCAATTAACTGTAGACGGATTAATTGCCAAAACAACCTCCGCAATAAACTGTTTAGTAATGTCCCTTAACACAACCGATATCTGTTCCATTGGCCATAAAATCGTGATTCAACAGTTTCGGGTGAAAAGATCGCGCAACAACCGATAAAATAGCCGGGTCGAGTGGCCAAAGGCTGGTTTACACGAAGATGACCGTGCGTACAAGCACGGACAACACGAAAATGCTGGCTATCGACATTACAAATTCTGCGATCAACTAACTGTCGGAGGTCGAAGCGTAAACCGGTGGTTTCGATCGCGGTTCCAAGTGCACCAATCAATCTGATGAATCGAACACGACGGGCCACGCGCGTACACGCGTCGTCTAGCTGGAAAACTTTCAACCTTTTCGATGGATCGTTCGTTGTTGACGAGCGAAGCGGCTAATCACGCAACGACCACCGAGTACAACCGCAACCCTCGTTTACGAATTTTCTCCTTCTTTCTTCTCGCTTTTTTTATCCCACTCTGCGTTAGAGAGGTCGCGTAGATACTCTCTTCGTCCTGTTTCCGATTTTGTTGCCGTTTGCGCAACGTGCGGCCGCGGATTGATTCGCTCGACTCGGAGGATTCGTGATAGGTGACCGTGCATTTCCTCATGAAATTGCCGTTTCACCGGCTTTTGTTCCGCTCGTGTTAACATACTGTGGATCAATTATTCTGAACGATAGGCTGATTCACTCGGTGCTTTGAGGTTCAATCTCAGGGGTTCTCAAAGGTATGCTGCAGAGATACTGTTTTCAGGTGGAATTGTGATTTTGCAATATTTGTTTTGAACTCTAGAATTTTTCTAATGATCCAGTAGGTGTTTTTATTTCTGGATTATGAACAATCCCATCAGATGTGAATATCGACTGCTTTCTATTAGGACGTAGACTTCGACATTGATTCACAATAAGATTCGATAAATTCGATATCTGGCTTTGACAGAGTAGATTTCTTTTCAGTAATGTTTGCAATATTCGTAACGTGAATTGTAAAAATTTCTGCAGTGCATACTGCATTGGGATGAGACTTTGATCAACCGATACGTTCGTTTCACGTTGGACATTGAAGTATTGGAAATGTATATGCCAATCATTCGAATTTGGGAAAAACGAAAAAGATGTATGCACGGTCGTTCTGTGCAGCCTCGAAAATTCGGACTTAATTTTAACGAGATAGAACGGGATAAAAATATTGGGAAAATGTAGAACGAGGATTAGGGAATTAGGGAGGTGGGAAATTGGGGAAGTGGGAATTAGAGAGATGGGGAATTAGAGAGATGAGGAATTAGGAGAGTGGGGGATTAGGGAAGTGGGGAATTAGGGAGGTGAGGAATTAGGAGAGTGGGGGATTAGGGAGTGGGGAATTAGGGAGATGGGAAATTATGGAAGTAGGGAATTAGAGAGATGGGGAATTAGGGAGATTGGGAATTAGGGAGATGGGGAATCAGGGAGATGGGGAATTAGAGAGATGGGGAATTTGGGAGATGGGGAATTAGGGAGATGGGGAATCAGGGAGATGCGGATTTAGAGAGATGGGGAATTAGAGAGATGGGGAATTAGAGAGATGGGGAATTAGAGAGATGGGGAATTAGAGAGATGGGGAATTAGAGAGATGGGGAATTAAAGAGATGGGGAATTAGAGAGGTGGGGAATTAGGAAATTGGGAAATTTGAGAATTGGAAAATTAGAGAGGTAGGAAATTGAAAAATTGAAAAATTGAAAAATTGAAAAATTGAAAAATTGAAAAATTGAAAAATTGAAAAATTGAAAAATTGAAAAATTGAAAAATTGAAAAATTGAAATTAAAAATCCGAAACCATAAAAACTCAACGATACAAAAAAATGAAAATCTGCATACCTAAAAAACTGAGAATTCGGAAATTTCTCTTGATGTAGCTCCTTCGAGTCTCCCCTCGCAGCCGAATCCCCGAAATTGAAATAGCTGGTCAGGTATCGCGTTTGACACGGCGATACTTGACGGGTTACAATTTCTGATCGGCTTATACACCGAGTTACACAGAACGTGCACGTAAATGTACATACGTGGGCCGATACCGATAGGGACACGGAGGCCATGCAATTGTCTCTCTCACCTAGCAGCCGTGAGTATAATCATTCCGGTGGATGGTCGAAACTCGAGATCTCCCTTCGGTGTTCTGTCTCCTGTTTCGGGATAACCCGGTCCCGTACCGTCTGCCAGGGGAACACGTTCGAACACGCGGACAGCATACGTACACCGATATCCGTACTCCATTTTCAACGATGTACGTTTTATCGCCTTGCGGTCCACCGAACCAGAGAGCTAACTTTGATCTTGCACTGCTTGCCAGCGAAGAGAGTTTCAAAATCGGTCGACTGGCTCGGATATCAGCTGCGATTCATTGCCACCGCCTGATCTCGAACTATAAATTACACTTACTTTGCTTCTACGAACTTCCTCTGTTCTTTGTCTTACATCTTGAAGTGGATGTTATTGATAATTTATTATTGCTGATTATTCTGTAATTGCTGAACAAAATCCCAAATAACAAAATTGCAATTTGGAGGTCTTCCTTACATACCAAACTCCTAGGTTCCTAAATAGTACAAGTAATCTTTAGATCTGCAAACTTCTACACTCCCGAATTCTCATCTCCCCAAATATCTCCTTCATCGAATTCCAAAGTCTCCAAATCGGAAGGTACGCAAACTTCTAACGTCCTTATCTTCGCCCGTAATATCTGCAATCTTCAAAGATCCGTAAAAATCCTTAAAAATCAATGATGGTGTCAGTCCATATATTAGATAAGTTAAGATCTAGACCGCAAGTTATTTGACCTTTTGTTTCCAGATCGGAGGAATAGAGCACCGCCATATCGACCCTCCGATGCTCCATTCATCCCCTGCTCGAAGGTCGGACAGGCTAGGGTCACAGAAGAATCGGGGTAAGTTCCCTTTCCGATTATTTTTCCCCGGGAAAGGCAGTCGGTCACCGGTGCGAAAGTTACGGGGGATGTTTTCTTCGAGGGAAACGTTTTCGAGTTGGGTCGAAAGTTTTTGGCGCGATTCCACGTCGTCTTGAAAGCTAGCTATTTCGACGATCTTTCGCTACCATTAAACGACACGAATTTGTCGTGAACGAGCTCGGCCTATTTTCGCTGGTCGAACGATACAGTATGGCGGAACCAGTCTCGATGCGGTAATGTATTATTTCGTGGATGATAGTGCACCAAGATATATGGACAACACACACCGCCGACACACGTTTTCTGAAACTGTTTTCTGGCACAATGGACCGTGAAATTGTTGGCAACGTTCTTAATAACTCCTGTCATAAAGAGAAGTCATCCGAGATATTTCATACTTGTTAAATCGCCGGGTATTTTGCTGGGTTTGAAGGAGTACCTTCTAACGAGGCTTTGGTATTTCGGGATTGATCAGAGTGATTAAGCTTCATATGGTTGAGTTAGGTTAGGTTATAGGTCAGGTTAGGTCAGGTTAGGTCAGGTTATATTCATAAGAATGATGCAAATAAGATTCATAACTTTTTAGTTATTTCAACTCCTTTATGAAGTCGGACTCGTCTGGCACATTGCAGTTCAAATGTGAAGAACTCAAATCATATTTGCACAAGGATTAAATTTCGAGTTCAATAGATATTGCAATTTGCACAAAGGTTGCTACATGCAAAGTAGGCTTAACATTTCAACTTTGTTCACCTATCTTAATATTGCAATAATTAATTAGCTGTGACAACTGCTGAGAACGTCATAGCTTAAGAGGTTAATAAGTGGTGCTCTAGTAAGATTATTTAAATAAATTAGAGGTAGAATAAAAATGTGAAACTTCAGAGTGTTTTTATTGTAGTGGAATGATGAAAGACACGTATAAATTAAAAATTAAACTGAGTACTTGCCTCTATGCAATCTTAATGATGTATGTCTGACTATATACGTTGATTTCTACTGCATGAACCTGATCATAGTTTATTTTGAATAAAAGTCTGATAGAGTGTTACATATTAAACTGATGAGTGTGTTTATGGTCTGTCAACATTATTTATTAATTTTATAACGAAGAAAAAATTCAGTACTTGCTTCTCTGCAATCTGAATTATGTCTGACCATATGCGTTGATTTCTACTGCATGTACCTGATCACAGTTTATGTGGACTGAAAGACTAACAGAGTGTCACATATTAAATTGATGAGTATGTTTATGGTCTGTCAACACTATTTATTAATTTTATAACGAAGAAAAAATTCAGTGCTTGTCTCTCTGCAGTCTTAGTGATGTCTGACCATATACGTTGATTTCTACTGAATGTACCTGATCACAGTTTATGTGGACTGAAAGACTAACAGAGTGTCACATATTAATTTGATGAGTATGTTTATGGTCTGTCAACACTATTTATTAATTTTATAACGAAGAAAAAATTCAGTGCTTGTCTCTCTGCAGTCTTAATGATGTCTGACCATATACGTTGATTTCTACTGAATGAACCTGATTATAGTTTATCTACAATGAAAGATTAATAAAGTGTCATATATCAAAGTAGTGAGTATGTTCATGTTTATGGTTTGTCCACACTATTTATTAATTTTATAACGAAGAAAAAATTCAGTGCTTGTCTCTCTGCAGTCTTAGTGATGTCTGACCATATACGTTGATTTCTACTGAATGAACCTGATTATAGTTTATCTACAATGAAAGATTAATAAAGTGTCATATATCAAAGTAGTGAGTATGTTTATGGTCTCTCAACACTATTTGTTAATATTATAATGAATTAAAAAATTCGATTAATCCCTTTCTTCTTCAATGTCTCATTTATGGTAGACTCACAGTGATTCACCGCTCTTTACAATTTACCCCAAAACGCATTTTAATTAACATGCAAATATGAACCACACGTAATCGCGATATCCTGAAAATCTATTCTGCATTTCATTCTATTAATCTTCATATTACCAATTACTTCTACCGCAGACTAATTGCTTTCTATATGCTCGGTATATTTTCAATTAGGTCTCTCCGTTACAACGTAACAATGATCGCACACGAGTCATACAAATTGGCCTCATTCATCAAGTATCGAATTCTACAATTACCCTCAATCAGGGCTAAAATTACGAACGATCCGTACATTATGAATTTCTATCGAAATTAACTATCCACCATTTGCGAAACAATATCGACGTCCATACGCAATCGAAAGCGATCGCAATCTTCCCGCTCCGGCGTCTATTGAATTTATTCGTGACGCGATACGTTCGATCGAGGCCGATAAAATACACCCGTTCCTATTTAACGGACACTGATATTGCACGATGACGGTGATTTCGTTAAGTATGCGCATACGTCAAGTAACGTCGATTACATTATCTACCGTGAGCATTGATTGCGCGTATACGTTTCCCCTAATTATGCACTTTGCCAGTTGATGAGGAAGCTGTGGGCGCTGGGATACGTTTAAATGAGTCGCCAGTTGTCATTGACGTAATCAGAGCTTTTGTGTAATGTCGGTCAGGCTTCTCCAGGGAAAGTGGTGCAGGAAGAAGTCTAGGAAATTATTGAGCACTGTGGTTTGCTGCGAAGGCGATATGGGAAGGTCTCAGCTGTTGTGGTGCTTGAAATTTTATATTTTTAGATTTTCAAGTTTTCTGATTCTCAAATTTCTTAATCCTTAAGCCTTCAAATTCTCAAACCCCCAAATTCTTAGGTTCCCAAATTTTCAAACCCCCAAATTCCCAAGGTCCCAAATTCTCAAGGTTCCAAATTCTTAACTCCCCAAATTCCCAAGGTTCCAAATTCTCAAGCTTTCGAATTCTCAACCCTCCAAATTCCCAAGGTCCCAAATTCTCAAGGTTCCAAATTCTTAACTCCCCAAATTCCCAAGGTTCCAAATTCTCAAGCTTTCGAATTCTCAACCCTCCAAATTCCCAAGGTCCCAAATTCTCAAGGTTCCAAATTCTTAACTCCCCAAATTCCCAAGGTTCCAAATTCTCAAGCTTTCGAATTCTCAACCCTCCAAATTCCCAAGGTCCCAAATTCTCAAGGTTCCAAATTCTTAACTCCCCAAATTCCCAAGGTTCCAAATTCTCAAGCTTTCGAATTCTCAACCCTCCAAATTCCCAAGGTCCCAAATTCTCAAGGTTCCAAATTCTTAACTCCCCAAATTCCCAAGGTTCCAAATTCTCAAGCTTTCGAATTCTCAACCCCCCAAATTTCCAACGTCCCAAATTCTCAAGCTTCCAAATTCTCAACCCCCCAAATT
>NW_003797249.1:349292-417614 GCF_000220905.1 Megachile rotundata
TGGGAAATTAGAGAAGTGGGGAATTAGGAGAGTAGGAAATTAGGAAACTGGGAAATTAGAGAAGTGGGGAATTAGAAGAGTGGGAAATTAGAGAAGTGGGGAATTAGGCGAGTGGGAAATTAGGAGAGTGGGAAATTAGAGAAGTGGGAAATTAGGGAAGTGGGGAATTAGAGAGATGAGGAATTAGGGAGACGGGAAATTAGGGAAGTGGGGAATTAGGAAAATGGAAAATTAGGAGAGTGGGAAATTAGAGAAGTGGGGAATTAGGAGAGTGGGAAATTAAGAAACTGGGAAATTAGAGAAGTGGGGAATTAGGAGAGTGGGAAATTAGAGAAGTAGGAAGTTAGAGAAGTGGGGAATTAGGCGAGTGGGAAATTAGAGAAGTGGGAAATTAGGGAAGTGGGGAATTAGAGAGATGGGGAATTAGGGAGACGGAAAATCAGGGAAGTGGGGAATTAGGAAAATGGGAAATTAGGAGAGTGGGAAATTAGAGAAGTGGAAAATTAGGAAAGTGGAAATTAGGGAAGTGGGGAATTAGAAAAGTGGGAAACTAGGGAAGTGGGAAATTATAGAATTCGGAAATTACGAAATTAGGAAATAATACATATGATCTTTACACTTCCAAAGTAAACCGCTTTTAAATCTGCCTATCCCTTCGTTTTTTCCCGAGGACATTTTACTCCGACTGGATTTATAACGACGTACACAAAAGTGATGTTAAACTGCGCGGAATTCAGGAGGATAATTGGAATAATTGATCGTTCAGCACCGGGCAGTAAAATGTTCTGCTTTAATTAAGAAAACGTTTTAATCCGAAGAATATCTACCCTCTTAAGAATGACACGGGATTCTCTAATTCACGTATAATTGGTCGTTGAATGGCCTTCCCGTAATTCTCGGCTCGCGTTAACGCGCCACTTTTCGAACTTAAATCTCCCCCCGGATTTTAATTTCGCACGCGGGGGCGCAAAGAATTGATATTTGCCCGCGTCTCTCGCAAAATTTTCCCTGCAAATGCTTTCAGCCGTTCGGTTCGTTTAACGTTTGCTTTGAAATTTTTTAATCAACTTTCGGCTTAATTGGATTACGACGGATAAAAGAGTCGTCTCTTCGAAAACATACATTGTACATCGGACACGTTTAACGCGAAATAACGACCTCGCATTTAACGCGTTTTATGTAATCTCGCGTAATCCGTCCACGTTCAATCTGGTTACGTTTATGTATTCATTCTACCCTTTTTTTTACAAAGCTGTCGCTTGCCGACCGTTTAAGTTCCTGCAATCGAGTTTCGAACGACAATTTGTCCCTTTATGAAAGGTTTCGGTTTTCATGTATCGCGCGCGTTGTCAAGCTGTAACGCGATTCGTTATTTCCCTCAGGTAGATTTTTATAGAAGTTGACAGATAACGCGTGTAAGTTATTTACCGTTTTTCTTTGACATGTTGATTTCTGAGATTATTAATCATACGCTACTTCGGAAAAATGATGGAACTTTTTAAAGAAAAAGAAAAGAATTTTGCCAAAAAGTTACTTTTCCGACATGCTGTGTACGGTTACCATAAACTTGCGAGAATTTGTGTCGTCGACCAAGTAACGGATATCCGAATCGCGAGGCCAAAAATCGAGCAAAGCGTCCAAGTGTCAGAGATATGATTTGTGTTTCCCAGGGCATCGATGTTCTACGAAAACAGGTCGTCCCTTTGGTCCCTTTTCAATTCTGTCGTCCGGACGCCTTGCAAGTCATGCCAACATACGTCGAATTCCCTGGACGCAAATTTTAATTTCCACCAAGTGTTCGTCCGCAAAAGATATCGCTCAAAAAAGGACAGAGAGCGAAAAAGGTCCCTAAGCGAATCGAGGCACGGAAATGGGCTTTTAATTGAAGGAAAATCGCCTTGAGAGATCAGGCCGCGGATCGATATCGATATCGCGATCGAACGTTTCGAGGCAACGAGGTGCTCGTTCGGGGACACACGTAGCGAAAATTTTTCCAATAAATGGAGCCATGATACTGCCAGAAAAGCAATTTCTGACTCCCATTTCTCGCGATGCCCCTCCACGCGATGGATGCATGTATCAGGAATTCGGTTCAAGTTATCTCTGATCCATTCAGAGCGTCATCTAATACGCGGATGCATTATTGCCGCCGTCGTGCATACACGTGCACGCCAAAGCACACCGACGCAGTCCACATAGGTTACGTTCGATAAGTGACCGATCGTAAATACGCCGTTCGAAACTGGACGTCGATAAAATTTTAGGGGCGAATTGAATTAAGTCGTATCTTTCAGATATCTATGGTATACACTTTGAAAACACCGTACTGTTCGAATTGCTCTTTTCAACCCAGAATATTTTTCGATATTGGAAACTCGGACCGGAGATTTTCCGGTGATTCCGCGAACCCCTTTTAATATAATCCGAGTAAAATTTTATGTACCCTGTTTCAATGGAAAACATGGCTTGTATGACTTTTTTAGTGCACATTAATGTAGACGTATAATATCAGAAAAATAGTAAACATTGATTTCTATTCATAAATGTGGACTTACATGTAGTTTAGGAGAAAGCTAAAATCAAATTTCGATGTGAGGAACGCTGTATATTAGGGAAATGTACTTTTAAAAAAATGCCAGGTGTAATTTAGATTAGGAGAATATTTAGATAATGATAATTTTGAAAGGAGATTTATGAAGAACTTATAGAAAATTTAGACTTGTACTGAACTTATAAATATAGATAAAAAATAGAGCTAGCAAATGATTTTTTTAGTGCACATTAATATAGACGTATAATATCAGAAAAATAGTAAACATTGATTTCTATTCATAAATGTGGACTTGCATGTAGTTTAGGAGAAAGCTAAAATCAAATTTCGATGTGAGGAACGCTGTATATTAGGGAAATGTACTTTTAAAAAAATATCAGATTAGGAGAATATTTAGATAATGATAATTTTGAAAGGACATTTATGAAGAATTTATGAAAAATTTAGACTTGTACTGAACTTGTAGATATAAATAAAAAGTAGAGCTAGCAAATACATTGACCCTAAGTAGGGTCAACAGACCCTTGTGTGGATTCAAAGAATGCTTGAACCTAAGAAAAATTCAAATCCAGGACAAACTGATTCCCAGAACCTATATATAAAAAAATATTGAACCTAGAGAAAAGGGTGGACTTAAAAAGAAACTGGACCTATGGAAAATGTAGAATTATGGGAAATTTGGATCTGAGGAAAATGTAGACCTAGAGAAGTAGACTTGGAGATAATTTCAACTTGAAAAATACTTGAATGTAGGGAAAGTTAAAACCTAGAAGAAACTGACTCCTAAAATCTAGTTTTAGGAAAAATTTTAACCCAGGAAAAATACAGATCTAGGAAAAATACTACGTGTATAAAAAATATGGAGTTAAGAAAAATTAGGAGAGTGGGGGATTAGGGAAGTGTGGAATTAGGGAAGTGGGGAATTAGATAAGTGGAAAATTAGGGAATTGGAAAATTAGGAAATTGGGAAATTGGGAATTTGGGAAATTGGGAAATTGGGGAATTGGGAAATTAAGAAATTGAAAAATTAGAAAATTGAAAAATTGAAAAATTGAAAAATTGAAAAATTGAAAAATTGAAAAATTGAAAAATTGAAAAATTGAAAAATTGAAAAATTGAAAAATTGAAAAATTGAAAAATTGAAAAATTGAAAAATTGAAAAATTGAAAAATTGAAAAATTGAAAAATTGAAAAATTGAAAAATTGAAAAATTGAAAAATTGAAAAATTGAAAAATTGAAAAATTGAAAAATTGAAAAATTGAAAAATTGAAAAATTGAAAAATTGAAAAATTGAAAAATTGAAAAATTGAAAAATTGAAAAATTGAAAAATTGAAAAATTGAAAAATTGAAAAATTGAAAAATTGAAAAATTGAAAAATTGAAAAATTGAAAAATTGAAAAATTGAAAAATTGAAAAATTGAAAAATTGAAAAATTGAAAAATGAAAAAATGGAAAAATGGAAAAATCGAAAAATTGAAAAATTGAAAAATTGAAAAATTGAAAAATTGAAACCATAGAAATCTAACGATGCAAAAATATCGTTGAGTTAAGAAAAATTTGGGCCTAAGAAGAATGTAGACGTAGCTAAATTTTGGAGCCCACTACTCAATAAAAGTTGAATGCCAGAAAAAGTTAAACCCAGAAAGTAGAAAATGCTTCAGAAAATGTGTACCTAAAGAAAAGTAGGTATCGGAGGTTCAGAAAAGAACAATCGTGAAGAGCACGCAGAGATTGAATTGCGTATTATCTGTTACAGATTACCATCGTCGACGCGGATCTCCCGCAACGAGTTTTCTAGCACCGTGACTTTACGCGGAATAGGTTTACTCCGGCACGAAACAAAAAGAAATTTCGATTTGGTCGTGAACGAGAATGGCAGGTCGTTTGCATGCGGCTGTCATCAAATTTGCGTTATTCTTTCTCGTCGCGAGGTCGAATAGGATCGTAAGCGGGAATCTGTATTATTACCTCGATCGCGGTGAATATGCGCGTCTCGCGGCAAACGGAACGGCAATTCCTAAACAAGACACTGCAGCCCGAGACGCAGCAATTTCGAAGACGATTCGAGCCAAACGACAGGAAAATTTCTTTCGAAATGCCGTTTTACGAGAACGATCCCGCGGAAGACGCTTACCGTTCTTCTCGAACGTTTAATAACAAGAACACGCTCGAGTACGCGACTATAGATTTACGCGGAACGAGATTTGGTCCGCGAAATTAGATATCGAAATTGGGCGGTTAAAATGGGACAGTAAATGGTTTACGAATCAATCATCGATCCATTCATGGCTTACGAATGTCGCAATTAGCAACCATACTCGAATCAATCGCAACATTCGCGATAATTAATGCCGCAACATAAACATGGAATTCGTTATACAAATCGGAAATGTAATTGCCCATTTGCGAATAATGCTTCTGCTAGAATGTGAACCGTCATGCCGGATGATGAGGTAGATGTAGAAATTAATTTGTTATTCATATTCTACAAACGCAATTTCGTTAAAAAAGTAACGACAATTCGTTTCATTTTTTCGCTGTAAAAATAATTATTTCATAATTTCAGAGTCCTCATGGACAAATATTAAAGTCACGATATACACCCGTACAATTTTACGTATCGCAGAACTTTCATCGAGTATTCTCTTAAAACTGAGAACGGGAGAACGAGGTTTACGACGAAATGGTGCGATAACTTTGCAGCGAAGAAACGAAAGTTGAAAAGTATAAAAGTGTGGGAACGTGAATTGAAAGTTCGACGGGTGATAAAATAACGTAGAAAGAGGGAAGAGGAACGATGTCAGGAGGTCGACGCGACGTTGGCTTTGATCCGTTCTAACGTTACCACAATGCGTGGACGGGGCGAATCCACGTGTTTGTCGACCGATGTTCGACAGCTTTGACGTGTTCCCGTAGGGAGGCTTGGACACCGGGGATCAAATCTGGAGATGACCAAACCACTGTCCCACCACCACGACCAATTCAGGATTGGCGCTATCCAATCCTGTAGGCGAACAGGTATTCGATGTATACAACCGAGTTACGATACCGATAACGTCCACGTCGTATTATACTACGGATCTACCGACAGGGTCGTTTCCCTGTACACCGACGATAATTTAGATAGATGAAACGCCGTCATTTGCGACTAAACGCCATCTTCTATCGTTTTTAACATTCCTATATATTTCATTTTATCTTTGCGACAATCATCCGAGACATATTTTTCAAATATATTTATCTTCACGGGGATTTGGGTATTTGTAAGTTCTACACTTCCAAATTTAGGTGCTTACTGATTTGCTTGTAGATGGATAAGTTGGTGATTTTATAGATTGGTAGATTGGCGGATTGATGCGTCGGTAAATTGATAGATTGGTAGCTTGGTAGATCGGTGGCTTGGTAGATCGGTGGCTTGGTAGATTGGTGGCTTGGTAGACTGGTGGCTTGGTAGATTGGTAAATGCATAGATTGGCACAGTTGTAGATTGGCACAGTGGTGGATTGGCACAGTGGTAGATTGACACAGTGGTAGTTTGACACAGTGGTAGTTTGACACAGTGGTAGATTGACACAGTGGTAATTTGACACAGTGGTAGATTACCACATTGATAAATTAGTACACTGGTACATTGGTACACTAGTATACTGGCAAATTCGTAGATTAATGCATTTGTACATTAACACATTGGTACATTAGTACATTGGTACATTGGTATATTGGTACATTGGTACATTAGTATATTAATACACTGGTATGCTAGTACATTGGTGGATTGGTATATTAGTACATTGGTACATTGGTACATTAGTACATTGGTACATTGGTATATTGGTACATTGGTACATTAGTATACTAATACATTGGTATTCTGTTACATTGGTGGATTGGTACACTAGTACATTGGTAGACTCATACATTAGTACATTGGTAGATTGGTACATTGATACATTGGTAGATCCATAGATCGACAGATACATAGATCAATAGATCGATAGACTGACAGGTCAACAAATTAATACATCGAATGGATACATGTATTGCTGAATATTCAACTTCTGAAATTTTCGAATTGTCAAATACACATCTTCCAACCTTCAAATTGTCCCCGTTTCAAATTTTTTCCCATTTCTGTGAGTCACTAATGGCCGAGTAAAAAATGTACAAATTAAAAAACGTTTTCTTCTCGCAGCGCGGCAGAGAGGCAAAACCGTGGTGACTTTTCCTAATCGTCGCGCGCAGCTATTCAAATTCGTAGCGTTTTAAATGCGGCCGCGGGACAGCATTTGCAAGTTAAAGTCGGTCGGATTTAAATGTACAAAATAGGCCGTCGTATTTCATAAATTCAACGAGCGAACGTCAACGATCGTCTTGCGAGGACTTCCGCTTTGCCTGTCAGATGTATTTCCATGGAAACTCGTTTGGTAACATCGAACCATAAAAACCGAAATTGACCCGGTTTTTGCCGACGCGGATCGTCTCCTTTATTTTCCTCCTTTCTCGCCACCCGAGGGGTGAAAAAAATCACCGCTGCTCCGACGTTGACGCGGAGAAAGAAACGAGGAAGAGCTTGTCGCCGTTAAACGGGGAGGGGAACAAAAATCGCGAACAGAAGCGGACATCCGGAAGCCTCTGCAACGTTTTACTCTAATTAAAACGTTACACACTATTCAGTACGGTGACCTGGTTGCCGCGTCGCGCGATTTCAAACAGTGCAGCTTTTGTAACGGCGTTGGACAAAATCGATGACCTATCGTGGCATTTTGTGACAGATGTTTGAATAAACGCTTTGGATAATATAAAAGGGCTGATTATTGCGTTGCCCCGTTGCGAATTGTTTGCATATAGATTGCGTGTCGAATAGTTTTTGAATATCAAGATCAATTGGTCACACGACAGCCATTTATAATATACCGCTTTGAAGCCGGAATGAAAATCGCGTTAATCGTTCATTATTACGAAAATGATTGTCATGACGGATCAGAATTCCTTTGTCCGAACACGTTAATGAAGATTGCTGGTAATTTAATGCAATATTTGCGCAGAGGTAGTAATTAGTACAAAGTGACGAAGTATAAAGTTGACAGAAATTTTTCACTTTCATTAGCACGGAATGTGAACTAGCTCACGCAACTTGAACGTAGCAGCTTGAATTTAATTAAAAGTCCATGCTCAAAGGGTGAAATTTCCCCTTACAGAGAATGTCAACAAACCGTGAAAATTGATTGAAAATAAAATAATATTAATAATAAAAAAGTAAACAAATAACGTGCACAAAAGATCCATCGGTATCAAAGAGAAATCGTTCTTCGTCGAGCAAAAACGCGCGACTAATTAATCACACCGGCAATTAATTAATCATCGCGATTCCAGCAATGTTCGAGCTTAGAAAAACGGGGCGTCTCGCGGTCGAAAATATTTCTGGCGACAGGAAAATTTCCGTCGGTTTTGGGGAATGTAAAAATGCGGGTAACAAAAGAAGCCATCGTTTTTCCCGTTGCATCCGTTAATCGAATATTCGGGCAAATATTTGACGAGTGCAGATTGGCAGCACGCGTGTTCGCGAATAATGGGCGCGAGCGTACTCGTCGCGTGGCGGTGTTTCGATTAATCAAGATCACAGGGAACGCGTAACGAACAATGAAACGCCGACGTTCCACTCGCTGAACACCTTTCACCCCCCGAGATCCTGACTTTCGTTTCCATTAATTTCATGTAATTGTAGACGGATGAATGAAGCGAGAGGCCCATTGTTTCGCGAACCAACGAACAATACTCGGTACACGGTGCTCCCTGTTGCGCGTCAGCTTCGGGTACCCCCTTGCCCGCTTACAACTTCCTCGAGCACGATTAGACGCGGAACGCCGATTAACGCTGCTTAGGCATTCTTACGGGAAGCACCGATGTACCGAGAGCGTTCGTGACAATTCTAGATAAATCATTCGACGCGTTTATTGGCAAAATTAATCCCTTACAGATTTATTTTTATTGCTAGATTGCGAGGATTTATGATTTTGTTTACTTGTAAGCTTTTTGCTTGGACGTCCGATCGGAAGGTACTTAAATTAACGTGGATAATATCGGGATATTGGAGGATTGGGAATTAGGGAAAGAGGTACTACACGTTTATTAGAGTTTAATGGAATCGAAACGGTTTCTGTATTACTCCGGAATTTTTAACAAACTTTAGGATTAATTTTTAAATATCACTCCACCCATCTACATACACAGTGTGTCAAGTACAGAATAGGTACAGAAATGTTCCACAAACCCAAAATATAAGCGTCCAAAAAGAAAATCTTGCAATACCTTTAAAAACTCTACTGATCCCTGAAGATCTCGCTGTTCGATGTTTTTCCTGAATGCTCGAAACTTTCGAATCTACAGTTTTTATGTTCTGCGAGATACCCGCATACGTGCTTTTACAGCGGCGATAATTCTGCGCGAGTAAATCTGTCGAAAACCGCAAACAAGGAGGAACGATGTTTTGGAAGTTTTCGAACACGTTATCGGACGTAAAGAGGTTTCGCGACTTAACGTGATAAGAAGATAGACAATATCATTTGGTAAGGAACATGTCGCGGGTAATAGCTACTTAAGAAGTTTACCCATGCAACTTTTCAATCCTCTTATAATACAATTACCGAATACACGAGACAGGAGTAGAGGTCGACGATACACCAGACGGTAGACTGCAGTTAGGTTCTCATACAATTGAATTAAAACTTTGCAATTGTAAATTAATCGACATTGAGAGTACTTCAAAATCAGCATAATCTATTATTAATGCAAGATAATTGCAGTGAAAAATTATAATAAAAAATTGTAATCAAATGGTTTGACAAATTTTGTACAGCACATAGTAATTTAACTTCATCTGTGAATTTTTTTATCTTATTCTTTCAGAAAATACTTGAAGAAAGTTTCTATAAAATGCTTTTATACTTGAAATATAATCAATCGAGTTAGTGTCCCAGGATAGGGCATTTTGTTTGCGAAGGATAGAGAGTTAAGTGTTCGTTACACAAAGCGAAACAACGGCGTCTTGATTTTCGAAAAGCTGCAATCTAAATTTTCTCTCTTAAGCTCCTTCTTCCTTTTACGCGCGCTGTTCCTTAGTCGTTTGCATTCTGCTTCAGTGAATTTACTTAAACGCTCGCGAATTATTCCGAGAATTAATTATTTAGCTTATTATCTTGAACCGGGGTGTGGCAGGAGCGAATTCGCCTCCGCAGCAGAGAAGGAATTTATTTCGCTTGTGTTCTTCTCTATTTCGTATCAGTCACTTGCAGCGGTACTCCTGGGTTCCATTCGGAAACAATTATATTCTCTGTACATACCGCTGATAATAGCAAATTGGTGGTATTCTTTCCATTGTTGTACCTTGACCTCGTTTGCTATCTTTGTTTGTTCTTTGAGAAATATGAGGGTGGCTAATGTAAATTTAATAACTGCAGTGGAAGAGCGTGTGTTTGGTCAGACGCGGAATATAGATTCTAGAGGTGTTAGATTTATGGATTGGTGGATGGATGGATTGGTGGATTGGTGGATTGGTGGATTGGTGGATTGGTGGATTGGTGGATTGGTGGATTGGTGGATTGGTGGATTGGTGGATTGGTGGATTGGTGGATTGGTGGATTGGTGGATTGGTGGATTGGTGGATTGGTGGATTGGTGGATTGGTGGATTGGTGGATTGGTGGATTGGTGGATTGGTGGATTGGTGGATTGGTGGATTGGTGGATTGGTGGATTGGTGGATTGGTGGATTGGTGGATTGGTGGATTGGTGGATTGGTGGATTGGTGGATTGGTGGATTGGTGGATTGGTGGATTGGTGGATTGGTGGATTGGTGGATTGGTGGATTGGTGGATTGGTGGATTGGTGGATTGGTGGATTGGTGGATTGGTGGATTGGTGGATTGGTGGATTGGTGGATTGGTGGATTGATGGACTGATGGATTGGTGGACTGATAGATTGATGGATGGATGGATGGATTGGTGGATTGGTGGATTGGTGGATTGGTGGATTGGTGGATTGGTGGATTGGTGGATTGGTGGATTTTTAGGTTTCTGGATTTCTAGATTTCTAAATTTCTACACTTCTAGATTTCTACATTTCTAGATTTCTAAATTTCTTGGTTTCTAGATTCACAGGTTCCTAGATTCCTAGATTCCTAGATTCTTAGGTTTCAAGATTTCTAGATTACTAGCTTTCCAGGTTCCTAAGTTCCTAGGTTCCTGGATTCATGGCTTCATAGTTTCTTAGTCACTTAAGTTCCTGGGTTCCTAGGTTCCTATGTTCCAGGGTTCTCAATTTTCTAGATTCTTAGTTTCCAAAGTTCCTCAGTTCCTCAGTTCTTAAATGTCTAAATTCCTGATTTTATAAATTTGTAAATTACTGACTGCCTAATTTCCAACATCTACAATTTCAATTTTATGTCCATCAAGTTTAAAATCTCTGAATGTCCAAATGACCAAATTCCTAAATTTCCAACTTTCCAAACCAGATTTCATCACATCGCGTGAAATCTCAATATTCCCAAACGTAAAAGCAGTAAATCCGTGTGCTCGCCACAAAGGTACGACATCGATACTATCATGCATACGAAGGCGCACGTTCCGAGACATTTTACCGCGCAAAAGCAAAGCTTCCGAAACAATCTGTTCCGCGGCTAAATTCGCGTGCTGTGATTTATGAATACAATCAGATAGCCGGCGAAATAGAATGCAAATAAAAAGCCACGGCAATATTATCCATGTACAAAACGGGCGTTTTTCGAATATATCGTTCCCAATAGCGACGAAATAAATCGATTCATCCAGCGATATCGGCAACGAATAACTTTCGAGCATGGCAGCTTTCGTTTTACACGCAATTCCCAGCGCAAAATTTCGCGGACGCGTATTTTCACAGCCACAGGAAAAATGTCACGAAGAATAATTGCATCGATCTGTGTGTACGTTCGCGTGTATGTGTGCACGTATCCCCAAACGTGCACTCGTAATTATCGTTTTAACCCAACGTTATCTGTTTCCGAATCCACTCTATACTCGCTAATAAGTATATGTTTACGAACACACACCGTAAAAAATTACAGATAATGCATCTGACAGCGTTCATCCCCACTCCTTGCCGATTATCGTTATTAACGCTCTTTATTGGCTGACGAGTCCCGCGGGATCGTTTTTGTTCTCTCTCGTTTCGACGCTCTTTTGTTCGGAAAATATCCGGATGAAAACGTTCGCCTGCTCGACGAGTCGAATGAGCGCGTTAATTTCGCGTATTTATCGTCACTCGTAGACAATACGTTCAGAGATGCCACTCCTCCACGGCTACACTACTAAATTGCTCCTGGAAATCTTGCCGTTCTTTGTTACTTGATTGTGTTTTCCTACTTTCTGGAACATGCAATCGACGCGATTTATTAGCTGCTGCAACTTGCAACCCTGTACCAAATGTCTCTGTTATAAATTTCACTTTTTTACTTCCTTCATCCTTACGATTTAACTGACACCGGTCATTCTCTTTATTTCGCAAATTTTTTGAAGTTCAGGTTTTTTAATTTTATCTTAGGAAGCTCTTAGGTGTGTAAACTGTTCCATTTCATGTTTCAAAATTTGCAATGACTTGGATCATGTTTGGTTACTTTGAAACTGGTTCGATTTGCGTCAATTTAAATCTATTCAGACTGACTTATATCGATTTCGACCGGTTTGAACCATTATGCACTGATGAAGATCGAGTTGGACCAATCAACAACCTCCTGGAACGAGCAAGTCCGATATGGAACGATCAAGACCGAGCTGGGCCGATCAACAGCGATGTGAACTGCCCAAGACCTTCATTAACCAATCAACACCGACGTTGACCGACCAGGGCCGACTTGAACCGATCAACACCGATGTGGAGTGCCCAAGATCGTCATTAACCAATCAACACCGACGTTGACCGACCAAGACCGACTTGAACTGATCAACATCGATGTGGATTGACCAAGACCGACGTAAGCCAATGAACACCGACGTTGACCGACCAAGACCGACTTGAACCGATCAACACCGACGTAGACCGATCAAGACCAAGCTGACCCGATCAACACCCATACGTACTAACCAAGGCCACCGTGAGCCAATCAACACCGATGTGGGCCGATGAAGACCGACCTGAACCAATCAGCACCGACGTAGGCCGACTAAGACCGATCTAAACCGATCAAGAACAATTTGTACTAAATTAAACGAATTCAAACCAGCTTGTAATCAATACTAAACCAATTTGGTTTAAAATTGACGTAAATCTATCTATAACCGAGTGAAATCGATCCAAATCAGTCTTTTGCAAAAGAGCATCAGTATATCACAGAATTTAATTTCATAACCCCTTCAGAGCAACGCAAGAGTTTGATAACAGCTAAAATGAAAACAAGTTTTATAGCGAACAGTTTTATTACTCGTTTTAATCTTTCGTCAGAAAGTTAAGTTGTCTGTATCGCGATTTTGCTCACGTTAGTAGTCTCGCGCGTCGCGATTAATCACGATAAGTAAGACCGTGATTGATCGCGTTCGCGTGCAAGTGAACGACAAGAAGGAAGCAATTGCTTTCGCGCGATGATTCTCGGCGATAATCGAGTGATGTACTGTTGAAACGATACGTGAGATCTATCGCGAAAAAAGAAACGAGTAGCACTTGAAGAATACATGGCGGAGAGGTGCTATAAATATCGATGGCTCTTTTGGTAAATCCTTTGCGGAAGAGCTGATAACGAGCTGGTAGGTCTCTTCGGTCGAAGTAACGCGTTACTGCAGCTCGTTCAGATTTTATCTTCCTTGCGCAGAGTCTAGAGTAGCTAGTCACGAAATTTACGATATATCTAGTTACCATCTTTCGTTGAATTGCCAAGTACTATTGAGATGGTAATTCTAGCATGCTGGATGAAGAGTGGCTCGGTAACTGGCCTCGAGGGGTTTATTTATTTAAGAGCGGATTATAACACCAACTGCAGTCGAAATGTAACTTTAGCAGTTTATTACTGTTGTTATAAAATTTACTCTGTTATTAAAATTATTCAAGGTTTCTTTTATTCGAGGTACCTATCTGATTTTTATTATCTATGAGAAATGGTTAATAGCTAATTTTTGTGTGAAAGAGATTGGTATTGTATTAGTTGTCTTTGACCTCTGAACAAGCTTGTTGCTTACTAAAATTATTCAAGGTTTACCTATCTGATTTTTATCTATAAAAAATGATTAATAACTAATTTATTGTATGAAAGAGATTGATGTCTTAGTTGTCTTTGAGCTTTAAAGCTTGTTACATATTAAAATTATTCAAGGTTTACCTATCTGATTTTTATTATCTATAAAAAATGATTAATAACTAATTTATTGTACGGAAGAGACTGATATTAGTTGTCTTTGAGTGATTTCCATGGAAATATCATTCGAATTTCCTGAATGTTTTTCCATGCATACTAAATGTGTGGAGTGGTCGTTTGACCTCGAGGCATTTGGTCATCTTTGCTATTAATTCCAGGGAGTTCCGACCACTTCCTCGAGGTTCAAGTTGTCGGGCTGGAAATGAGCGATTGAAGCGTGCATCGAAACTTTGTATCATCGTGATCGATAGAGATCCTTTGAAAACGCTGCAGTAGTGAGAGATTAAGTTTATCGTCGGAATCTTAGGTAAAGTGTTCACCAAAGAGATCCACAGTTTTCTTTGATGAGCTCGATGAAGCTCGTCTTGGTATCGGTTCGAAAAGCTAGTCTTCTAATTGGTAAAAACATTTGAAAATATGAAACATGTGGTGCTTTCTTGCGAATATAAATATTACGGTACTAAATATGATTAAAATAAATATGATTTTGCAGTACTAAATATGATTAAAATAAATATGATTTTGCAGTATTAAATATGATTAAAATAAATATGATTTTGCAATAGTAAATATGATTAAAATATGATTTTACAGTACTGCATGTTAGTTTCGCATCAGTAGTATGTCTTCCTTAATTATTCCAAATTCGGCAGCAAGAATTTATAATCACAGACGACATGAAATTAGAGAACTTGTAACTTTCCTTTGACGGCGATCACTTAGAATATTAAGCTCCGAGAGGAGATATTTGTCAACTAGTTTAGTCGGATAGAACAGTTTAGTAGATCTACGTTCGAAGTTCCAGTAAACCGCCTTCGTTTGCAAACAACTTTAATTAGTCTGTGTAAATTGTAGATATGAGTGCTGTAATTTGGTATTCTACTGACTGGTTAACAAATATTAGATTTCGACTAAGAAAAATAAAGTGCTCACGGAGACTGTTGCTTTCCTTAGATACGAAATATCAGAGTCAGCACATGGTTCATTCTGTACTATAAACAATTATCATGTCTGTCTTCTTTCTTATTCTTCAGCATATACTCTTTGCGTTAAATTCGTATTTTGTTAAGCTTGTACTCTTATTGATTCTTTAGAGTATTTGTATTTTTATTAATCTCTTGGTGAGTCTGACTTGTGATGCACCTAGTACGAAGATCATAATGCACTCGTACTTCATGTGTGATCAATTTTACTCGAATCTTAAGTATGTCTCTTTTTGAAGTACAATTATGTAGTTCAATTTTGTAGTTCAATTATGTAATTCAATTTTGTAGTTCAATTATGTAGTTCAACTATGTAGATCAATTTTGTAGTTCAATTATGTAGTTCAACTATGTAGTTCAATTTTGTAGTTCAATTTTGTAGTTCAATTTTGTGGTTCAATCATGTAGTTCAACTATGTAGTTTAATTTTGTAGTTCAATCATGTAGTTCAATCATGTAGTTCAATCATGTAGTTCAATTTTGTAGTTCAATTATGTATTTCAACTATGTAGTTTAAGTTTGTAATTCAATTTTGTAGTTCAATTATGTAATTCAATTTTGTAGTTCAATTATGTAATTCAATTTTGTAGTTCAATTATGTAATTCAATTTTGTAGTTCAATTATGTAATTCAATTTTGTAGTTCAATTATGTAATTCAATTTTGTAGTTCAATTATGTAGTTCAATTACGTAGTTCAATTTTGTAGTTCAACTATGTAGTTCAATTTTGTAGTTCAATTATGTATTTCAACTATGTAGTTTAAGTTTGTAGTTCAATCATGTAGTTCAATCATGTAGTTCAATTATGTAGTTCAATCATGTTGTTCAATTATGTGGTTCAATTTTGTAGTTCAACTACGTAGTTCAATTTTGTAGTTCAATTATGTAGTTCAATTACGTAGTTCAATTTTGTAGTTCAACTATGTAGTTCAATTTTGTAGTTCAATTTTGTAGTTCAATTTTGTACTTCAAGTCAACGATTTGCATAGTCAATAATCGACATAACATTTCATCTTTTCTTGTCCATTTTAATATAGCAGCTGCGACTAGTCAGTTCAGTCTGACGCACCTGACAAATACATCATACAGTTTCCTAGAAACGAATCATACTTCAACTGGTTAAATCAGTATCCTATTAAACAGTACATTAGCATCGAAGTTCCCAGGTGTACAAAAGTAATACTCACAGAACAATAAGAGAAGCTCGTTGACACAAGGTATTCAACACGAACGAGATAAAGTTCCAGCACAGCATGCGCTATCTTTAGGTAAGCGCTTAAATCTGGCTTACAGATAGCAAGCTTCATTGTGCATCGTGTGTACCCGACAAAATTGCAACGGCTACACCATTAACCAATACGCTCGCGGGTCAATTGCCCTTCTGTTGTTTTGCCCAGCTATCTGTCCGACGATTATGTCGCTTTTGTGTCGATTCGCGAACGCCTTGCACTCCGTGTGTTCCCACCGCTAACCCTAATTGAGATTTTATCGACGAGATAAGCCGCCTGGATTTTCGTCGGAGTGCGTTGCGATTCCAGCTATGTTAATTACACTCGACGCTAACAATGGCGTGCTAATGCGCGTTCTACTACGAATTTCATTCGATACGAACTATTTAATGCTTTGATGATGGGTAATTGGGAGTCATTTTTTTGAGGAGGTTATAGGGTTATGGTACGTACATGGTTTGAGGTGACAGGGTTGGGTTATGAAGGGGTGAAGGTACGAAGAGATTAAGTTAAGGTTACACAGGGTTAAGGTGAAGGGTCAAGGATGGAACATTTTAGTCTTCAGTCTTAGCATCTACAATAAGATTTCAAATTTTTAGGTTTTCAGGTTTCTATATTGCCAAATTCTTACATCTGACAATTCGTAAGTTCTCAAGTTCTAACATCTCCAAATTCTCACATTTCAAAATACTCACATGCCCAATTCCTCACATCTCCAAATTCTCACATGCTCAACTCCTCACATCTCCAAATTCTCACATCTTCAAATTCTCACATCCCCCAATTACCACATTCCCAACTTCTCACATCTCCAAATACTCACATGCCCAACTTCTCACATACCCAACTTCTCACATCCCTAAATCCTCACATCCCCAAATTGTCACATACCCAACTTCTCACATCCCCAAATTCTCACATCCCCAACTTCTCACATCCCCCAATTACCACATTTCCAACTTCTCACATCCCCCAATTACCACATTCCCAACTTCTCACATCTCCAAATACTCACATGCCCAACTTCTCACATACCCAACTTCTCACATCCCCAATTTCTCACATACCCAATTTCCTCTCCTCCACTTTCCCAATCCTCAAATTCCCACATCCCCACTTCCCAAATCCCCAAACTCTCATCCACCCAAATTCCCAAATCTCCAATTCCCACCTAAATAATTTCCCCCCATAAAAACCAACCGTCCACAATTTCCTCCAAAGCATTCACAGAGTGACCTGCAAAACATTCCCACTTCACTCTGAAACACGTTTTGACTACTCTACCTTAACAGGTCGTAAAGTCTGCGAATCGCAGCCATCACCCAAGGTAAACGAACAGCAGGTTTCAAGTGAATTTCTCCTCAGATAGCAACACTCCAGCGTGTGGCAATTTAACGGACAATGGTCTTAATTTTTTAATGAACCCAAAATTATGATTAGGAAACGGTAAATTGCGAGGTGCGATAACGTTCCGTGCACCGGTAACCTCGTAGGACACACGCCAGCAACTATAATTGAGATTTTATCGGGCCGTGAAACGCTACGAAGTTCCGGTGCAACACGTGCGAAAGTTTGCACAAGCGTGTTAGAGAGCTCGGTTCGATGCTTCTTCAACGTTGAAACAACCGTTCAGAGTGTACTTAGCTACTTTCCAAATGAAAAACGAATCGTTGGAAAATAAATCAACGGGGGGCAGTAATAAATTTGAGTCTTGTAATCGCTGTAGTTTCGAACTGGACTTTTTTATGGGCGATGGTACTTGATATTTGTCCTGGCAGGTTCGCTGGCTTTAATTGGGAAATAATTTATGTTGCAGACTACTGGACGCCGGGATCAACTGCGCGATGAACGATGCGTCGGGCTTTTCTAGGCAGCGACGAAAAATCGGTGAGTTTTGGAATTATTGGGTTAAGGTTTGGGGTTATTTTTGGGATTTGGGGAAATGTGGAAAGGGGAGGTTAGGGAAGTAGGAGATTGTGATGTTGGATATTGGGGGTTGGTTGTTGAGAAATTTGGGGGTTGTGGTGTTGGAAAATTAGGGAATGGTAAGTTGAGAAATTTACGAATTTTGGAATTTAGGAACTGAGGATAAGGAGGAGTGGAAATACAGAAATTATCTTTCTACTACAAATATGCAGCGCACAAAAAATGAGAAAGAATTCCACGCATCATAATTCCGCGCGCTATAATTCCACGCGTTGCTATTCTACGCGTAGTGAATTCTACGCGCCGTAATTCCACGCACCATGAATCCTACGCGCCGTAATTCCACGCGCCATAACTTCACGCGACGTAATTCTACGCATTGCAATTCCACGCGCTGTAATTCCACGCGTCGCGAATCCTCCGCTCCGTAATTCCACGCATTGTGAATCCTATGTGCTCTAATTCCACGCGTCGTACTTCCACGCGCCGTAATTCCACGCGCCGTACCTCCACGCGTTGCGAATCCTTCGTGCCGTAATTCCACGCGTGTTAACTTCATGCGTTGTACTTCCACGCGTGGTATCTCCACGCGTCGTACTTCCACACGCCGTAATTCCATGCATGGTAATTCCATGCGTGGTAATTCCATACGTGGTAACTCCATGCGTTGTACTTCCACGCGTGGTATCTCCACGCGTCGTATTTCCACACGCCGTAATTCCATGCGTGGTAATTCCATGCGTGGTAACTCCATGCGTGGTAATTCCATGCGTGGTAATTCCATACGTGGTAACTCCATGCGTTGTACTTCCACGCGTGGTATCTCCACGCATCGTACTTCCACACACCGCAATTCCATGCGTGGTATCTTCACACGTTGTACTTTCACGCGCCGTACCTCCACGCGTGTTAATTCCACCCTCCGTAATTCCACGCGTCGCGAATTAGGACATTGAGCGATTTAAAAATTTGGAGGTTATGAAGTTGGAAAATTGGAAAATTGGGAAAAAGAAGAATGTAGAAATTGAGAAATTGGGGAATTGGAAAATTTAGTAATTTTGTAGTTGCAAAATTAAAGAATTGAACATTCAGAAATTTAGATATTGTGGATATAAAAAATTATAGAATTGGGAAATGAGCGAGTTTGGAAAATTATGGAATTGGAGATTTATCGAATTGCAAATTATAGTATTTGAAACCATCAATATTAAACAATTGCAAATCCAAAAATTGTGAAATCGAATAAAGTGTAAATTTCCGCAAGCGAAATTCCGTTCGGACAAAACACTCGCGGATCGGAAAAGATTAATTCTCGATAATACCTCAAAGAAAAATCACATCGATCCTTTGGTGTTGCATCGCTTCTTTCATCGGTGCATCTTCGCGCACGGTGCACGCATTAGCAAGTTTTTCGGAACGATGCCGCGATAAATCATTGTCGAGATGAAAGGTCCGCGGTGAAAAATGGTTGTCCGAGCAGCAGCGGTCGCGATGATCAAGGAAACACTGAAAACATCTTTCGGAAACGAGCGAACTCTCGAGAACGAAACGATACGTCGATGTAGCTTGTTTTTCCAGTGCTAATAGAAAACACGAGTCTTTTCATGGAGCTAGCTTTTAGCGGCGCTTGAAAAATCTTTCGATGGAACGAGTATTTTTAAACCGACGAAAATTCGACGCTCCGCTGGCTGCAATTTATAAACTGAAATTACGTAACCGGAGTTGCAGCAACAAATTATCGATCGAACAGTTTATACGGAGAAATATTAAATTGAACAATGTGACGGAGTTTTGTAGCTCTTTGTATATTGTCATTTTATTTGTTAATAGAATGGACAGTAACATTCAAAATAGGTTACGCTAGCACGAATCTGTGAACTCTTTGTGCTTTCATTTGCTACCAATTCCATTTATTACTGGGACGTTTGTTGTGCTCCAAAATGGAAAATGGAATTACATGCGCTAGTTCCATTCCGGTTAACTCTTTACGCTTTGTTTCCTTTTTCGAATATAAGTCTCCTATGCAAAGGATCCTTGTTCTCTCTGCAATTTTCGGGACAAAAACTTATTTCTTTGGGATATCTATTCGTTGACTTTGAGTCTGTTATTTCATGTAATCTGTAAATAAATATCACTAACAAATGTAACCTTGTAATGTAATGTTCAGCAAAGGCTATAACGACTGAAAAGTTTCTTAGCGTTTACAAATTTGTAACAAGAAAAGGTAACAAGAGACTTTAAATCTCGCTAAATTAATAAATCGTCCCCAGTTTCGAATAATTAACCCTGAAAGTTGCGAATCGTAGATTTAAAGGAAAAGTATTATAATTCAGCCCAAAGCTAAACACGGAAATCGTGTAACGGAGGCACGAATTTCGACGAATATCCCGAAAGCTACTTTACATTTTCACGTCTCTTGCGAGTATTTCTCGCGGTAACGGTGAAGCTTGTGCACATTAGCGTCAGCTAATCCATTAGGAGGCACGAGCTACCAACGTGATGGAGGCTGTGTCTTCCAAGTGGCTTTTCTTGTTCCACGCTCGATATTTTGTTCGCACGTCGACGAATGTGTTCGTTCTTAAGCGACGTCTGACTTTACGCGTTTATCCGCTTCGATGAGGAACGCCTTTAATCGTGACAGGAATTTGTATCGACTTTTAGGAACGAATTCCTCTGATCACTCGACAAACTTTCGTTATTTTGTGAAGTGTACGGTATGTTACGGACATGTGATACATATGTGATATTCACTATGTGAATAGTCTAAAGTTAGACTCAGCTACAACCTCCTTAATGGAGGACACTAATTGTGAGACACCCTGTATATTATATTTATGTATGATTTATATGTATGAATATATTATGTCTATGTATGTGCCATATGTGTGTACTGTATGTATGTATACATTACATGCACATGTTTAGTATCATACAGGGTGTCTCACAATTGATGTAGGTGTACCCTGTATGTTACATACATATATTACATTCATGTATGTATATACTATATCTATGTATGTGCCATATGTGTGTACTGCATGTATGTATACATTACATGCACATGTTTAGTATCATACAGGATGTCTCACAACAAGTGTAGCTGTACCCTGTATGTTACGTACATACATTATATTCATGTATGAATATATTATATCTACGTATGTGCCATATGTGTATACTGTATGTATGTATATATTAAATGCACATGTTTAGTATTGTACAGGATGTCTCACAACTAGTGTAGGTGTACCCTGTATGTTACATGCATACATTACATTCATGTATGAATATATCATATGTATGTACATATGTGCCATATGTGTGTACTATATGTATGTATATATTACATGTACATGTTTAGTATCATACAGGGTGTCTCACAATTGATGTAGGTGCACCATGTATGTTACATATACGTACATGTTTATTATACGTTACACGTATGAATACATTATGTGAAATGTGTTGCTGTCCTACAAAATCTAGTTCTTTAAAAAAATTCACCTTTCTGACCCCTTTTTCTCAATTCGACTATTTTCCATTGCAAACGTATCAAAATTTAAATACGAATTCCTGAAATTTCGAAAATCGCCTACAGGAATAAAACGGCGTACGAGGCTGATTCGAGATATAATATCTCTCCACAGCAAAGGGGAGAACGAAAGACTATCTCGATTATGCACGATGGACGCGATATCCGTGACGAAAAGTTTCCATAGGACTTTCGGCGAGTTTATCAATAAGGGAAGCGCGAGCCTCCGGAAACGTTCTTTTTAAAAGTTCCACAATGTCTGATATAAAGGGAGATGTTGGACGGAATAAGAAATATTGAAGTTCGTGGATCAACTTGGAAATGGCTTTCCTCGCGACGTAAGGGGATTATTCGTTCTGAATCTTCTCTGAACGTACGGATTTTCAAGTGTGTTTGTTGAAGACTTCGAGCTTCGACTTCAAATATTTTCGCAAGCATTATGTTAAAGTCGCATTCCGCGTTGTAACTGACAGCGTCGATCGATAAAACAATGCTCTTTGGTTTGGAAATGACGTGCACTCTTTGTGGAAAATTATTGTACTGACTGGTATTGCTGAGGTTCAAAGTGAGTGTGTTAATACAAATATAATTTATCAATGAATAAATCAACAGGTTGAGTTGGACATAATTAATATGAATATAATTTAACAATGAATAAATGAAGCATATATTAAGTTGATGTTAAGACTGTCTTAAAATTATAAATGCTGCAGATGAGCACAATTAATATGAATATAAATTAACAATGAATAAATGAAGCACATGTTAAGTTGATATTAAGACTGTCTTAAAATCATAAATGCTCCAGACGAGCACAATTAATATGAACATAATTTAACAATGAATAAATGAAGCGCATGTTAAACTGATGTTAAGATGACAGTCTTAAAATTATAAATGCTCCAGACGAGCACAATTAATATGAATATAATTTAACAATGAATAAATGAAGCACATGTTAAGTTGATGTTAAGAAGACTGTCTTAAAATTATAAATGCTCCAGACGAGCACAATTAATATAAACATAATTTAAGAATGAATAAATAAAGCACATGTTAAGCTGATATTAAGATGACATTCTTAAAATCATAAATGCTCCAGACGAGCACAATTAATATAAACATAATTTAAGAATGAATAAATGAAGCGCATGTTAAGTTAATGTTAAGAAGACTGTCTTAAAATCATAAATACTCCGTACGAGCACAATTAATATGAACATAATTTAACAATGAATAAATGAAGCGCATGTTAAACTGATGTTAAGATGACAGTCTTAAAATCATAAATGCTCCAGATGAGTATAATTAATATGAACATAATTTAAGAATGAATAAATAAAGCACATGTTAAGTTGATGTTAAGAAGACTGTTTTAACAGTCATGCAATTATGAGCGGCTTGTTAAGAAAAGCAAATACAAGTTATTCTCGATAATGGAGCTTTTCAATTGAGTTCCCTGCGATTATTCGCCGTTATTCCGTGAGTTTCGCGCGACGCACGTCGCGTCTCCAATCTCCTCGATCGAAGACTCGTCTGTCACGCAACTTCTGTTGCCGCTTCGTGATCCTATATCGAAATGGAAGGAAAAAGAACCCTTCATCCGTGCTAATATTTATTCTAGTGAAATTACATTTTCTTCGTGAAGACGCCCACCCGACTTTTCATCCAACTGTGGATTCGCGATTTAACACGTAAAATAACTTCTTGTGACTGATACGAGCTTGTACTTTTCACACTTTGCTTACAGTTACAGAGATATATTTCTGATCAATTATTTGCAACGTGAGCTTTATAAAAATGGAGATAAGGAATTTTGAGGTTATGTAGTTAAAACAGAACTATACAATACTTGAAACTGTGTAATTCTTGAAATGCAGGTAAAAAAGTACAGAAGTTTCGATATCTAAAATTATAGACTGGAATCACAGTTAGTATAAAAATAGAATAAAGCGTCGATGAGAGAAGACAATTTTTGAAAACCTCAAAATCCCATAAAAGATTGAACGATGCAGATAAGATGCTTATGTGGTCAAATGTGACCAAAACTGTAAAATACTTGAAACTATGTAATTTTCGATAATGAAACTTTGATACTCTGACTAAAATTATAGACTGGAAGTTAATATAAAAGTAGAATAAAACGTCGATGAGAGGAGACAGCTTTCAAAAACCTAGAAATCCCATAAAAGATTGAACGATGCAGCTAAGATGCTTATGTGGTCAAATGTGACCAAAACTGTAAAATACTTGAAACTATGTAATTTTCGATAATGAAACTTTGATACTCTGACTAAAATTATAGACTGGAAGTTAATATAAAAGTAGAATAAAACGTCGATGAGAGGAGACAGCTTTCAAAAACCTAGAAATCCCATAAAAGATTGAACGATGCAGCTAAGATGGTTATGCAAAATATTCCATTCGTCACGACAATAGACGACGCGAGAACAGTGGCATACTGTGTTGAAACAGAAATATCATTTGAGAAAAAGGCAAGCAGAAGGTGAAAGGCGGAACGTATGAATAGCAACGGAAGAACTGGCTCGATTTCAGACACTGTAGTTATACTCGGCCCCATTCTTTGGCAATGCTTTCCACTTCCCAGTAGGATACGCCTTTTTCGTGTCTGGCCATAGCTGGATTTAATTCACTCGCATGTTCGCTATGGCACCGAGTATAATTCGCTCGAGACCATACTCCTTCTTTTTTGCAATTAATAATAAAGATCGCTCAGTGACATTTTACTAATTTATGCAACCATCTGGGATATCTTCTCTTTTCATTATATTCTGCTATAAACGTTAAGTGTTATTTATGGCTGCGAACTGCAGTAACATTCTTTTTATTTATTGCATTAATTTGCGAGGTCTATTCAATAGGAGTTGCATTTATCATGTTGAGTTTTTTACGCGCTTTCGATGCGTTGAATTTATTACGTTGAGTTTTTCACACGTTGCTTCTATCGCGATGAATTTTCCATGCGTTGAATTTTTCATGCGTTGAATTTATCACGCGTTGAGTGCGTTGCTAATGCGGTGAATTTACGCGGGTGGAATTTATCACGCGTCGAATTTTTCACGCATTGAATATTCCACGCGTAGAATTTTCTACGCATTACATTTTCCACGCGTCGGATTTTCCGCGCGTGGAATTCTCCACGCGTTAAATTTCCTGCGCAAAGAATATTTCATGCATTGAATTTCCCACGCGTAGAATTTTCCACGGGTAGAATTTCCCACGCATAGAGTTTCCCGAGCGTAGAATTTTCCACGCATAGAGTTTCCCAAGCGTAGAATGTTCCACGCATCAAATTTCCCACGCGTAGAATTTTTCGCGCATTGAATTTTCCACGCGTAGAATTTCCCACGCGTAGAGTTTCCCAAGCGTAGAATATGTTCCACGCATCAAATTTCCCACGCGTAGAATTTTCCACACGTAGAATTTTCCACGCGTAGAATTTCACACGCGTAGAGTTTCCCAAGCGGAGAATTTTCCACGCATTAAATTTCCCACGCGTAGAATTTTTTACGCATTGAATTTTCTACACGTAGAATTTCCCAAGCATAGAATTTTCCACGCGTTGAATTTCCCACGCGTAGAGTTTCCCAAGCGTAGAATTTTCCACGCGTAGAGTTTCCCAAGCGTAGAATTTTCCACGCATTAAATTTCCCACGCGTAGAATTTTTTACGCATTGAATTTTCCGCACGTAGAATTTTCCATGCGTAGAATTTGCGTCATGTGGAATTTTCCGCACGTAGAATTTGTCACACATAGAATTTTCCACACGTAGAATTTATGACACGTTACACTTACGACGCGTTGCTTTTACCTCGCGTTGAATTTATCACACGTTGCATTTAGCACACGTTGAATTTATCACACATTGCACTTACCACGCGTTGAATCTCACACGTGTCGGCTTTACCATGCATTTAATCTACCATGCGTCATACTATTACACCTTAGAGTACTATACGTATTTTGTGTCACACAACCCATTACCACGTGCTGTGTTATCCTACGCAACCTCATATCACGCAGTGTATTCTCCATTGAATTACAACATAAAATCAAGAATTATATCATGAACTTACGGATGACTCCATAAATGTTACCCCATATGTGTAACCCTAAAAGAACACATCCGAAGAGAACACAGAAAGTTAAATAGAAATACGACAGAAATAAATAGAAATGTTCACATATAACCTTGAAATGTCACACATGCAGCTGCCCATGCACAGAATTTCTGCAACTCGTGGTAATATTGAATTTACAAGTGCAATCTAAACAATAACTGTTCAGTTTATATTAACTATAACTCCTGGGTCAATACGAGCAACTCGAAAGCATAACAAGTCCGGTGCTCGAGCGGCAAAACTGAAAGTCCGTTGTCGAGAAACAACTAATTTTTTCCGTCCGTTGTTCACGCGTAAACAGAAGAACGCTCTACGTTAGTTTAGCAAGCAAAGCGCGTTTCAGCGTGAGTGCAGCGCGTTCTCGCGTTTCAGCGTGCATTGTTTCGTCGCGCAACGGGAAAAATTCCTGTGAAAAACGGTCGTTGTACGTCCACGGTTTATTAAAGCCGCATCGAGTTTCCGAGCGGGTCGCAAAAACCTCGATCCTCGGTGTCGAGGCGTGTAGCGAGCATCGCGAGATTCTGTTTACAGCCGGCTGCAACCCCTGTCTCTAAATTGCGCCGTTAGAAGAGATCCGTTCTCTTTAAAGCCGGCTGAAAAGGTCCGTCTTTTGTCGGGATTTCGAAATTTCGCGAAAGGAACTTTTGTTTCGCGCGTTATCTTCGCGAAGATTCCAACCACTCGATACTCCAACTTCGAAACTCCGAAGACGTCCGAGGCATTAATACGTTTCGAAACGACCTTCTTTTTTTCGCCCGTAAACTTCCAAGTTTACACTCGATAAAACTTGCAGCTTCTTATGCTTCTGCTTGAAATGCCTCGACGTCGTCCGGCCGACAATTCTTCCACCGAAGTTATTACGGTAGGAATCAATTTTAAGAACCTTCTAAGAACTTTTAATTATTTTATTAATATTAACGCCACGGATTCATGTTCTTGATATTGAATTAAACGTCGTGACTTTCAATACAGGGAGGTAATGATGTACTAGAGGCTTTTTAATCTTCATGCTGATTAATTAATTTCTTTAATTCTTTGGGAGATTCTTTACTTGAAGATTCGTATGATGAAGTGGGAAAGTGAATGTACAACACATGAGTAAATAAAAAAATATACATCATATATGTCTACATGATTGTAGGAATGTATAACATAACACATGATCACAATTAAAGTAATGAATGTATAATACATATTAACGTATGATTAAATAAAAAAATGAACAATATACATCATATATGAGTATAATATACATCCATGATCACATCAAAGTAATGAGTGCACAATACATATTAAAACATGATTAAGTAAAAAAAATGGATCATGTACATTATATATGAATACATGATTGTAAAAATGTATAATATAATAACACAATTAAATTGAAAAGCAAAGACCTATAATCAATAGACTACATAATTGTAAAAATGTATAACATAATAACACAATTAAATTGAAAAGCAAAGACCTATAATCAATACTCAACATCAAAAAAGCAGATGAAACAATGTCTGATAATTACATCTGTAATTATATCTAATGATCCAAATTTCTGAGGAGGAATATTTCAATTACATTTTTGATCGTCATACTCGATTTTCCTAGCCGTCGTACGTATAAATTATTCGGCAAGTATAAGTAAGGTTATGAACTCGTTGTTGTATCGTGTAACACGTGCCACGTGCATATCCACGTCTCCGCTAGGACGTAAGCCGTTGCATACACGCTGCAGACACGGAAGTGCATTCGACAAGCGTGAACGTCGGGAAATGCATTGGATTAGGCGGCCGCCGCTTTTCATGCTAATTCCATGATGCTAGCAGCCCCGTTTCGTGGAGAATCATCGTCTCTCTGTCGACAGAACCCTCGAGTATTGTAGACGGAAACGTGGTTGTCGATGTATCAACCCTGTACTTAAATGGAACATCAGGGATGAGCGGAACATTGATATTTATTCTCCTATGCATTTCATTTAGAACGTACATGCTTAAATATATCCTCTTCTTTTCTGTGATATTTATACAATTTTCTTTTTGTTGAAGATAGGGGTTTATGGGGGTGAAGGGTTAAAGTAGTATAGGATTTTTGTGGAGGGATGTTCAAGTTCAGGAATTTAGGGATCTGGGGATTTGGGGATGTGGAGATTTGGGGGTTTGGAAATCTAAGGATTTTGGGATTAAGACGTTTAAGAAGTTGGAATTTGGGGAATTTGGAATTGGGATTCCATGCGCCACAATACCACGCGCTATAATTCCACGCGTAGCAATTCCACACCTAGTGAATTCTACGCACCGTAATTCCATACGCCATAATTCCACGCGTGGTGATTCTATGCGTAGTGAATTCTACGCGCTGTAACTCCACACGTGGTAATTCTATGCGTAGTGAATTCTACGCGCCGTAATTCCACGCGTCGTAATTCCACGCGTGGTAATTCTACGCGTAGTAAATTCTACGCGCTGTAACTCCACGTGTAGTAATTCCACGCGTGGTAATTTTACGCGTGGGTAATTCTACGCATGGGTAATTCTACGCGTGGGTAATTCTACGCGCCGTAATTCCATGCGTGGTAATTCTATGCGTGGGGAATTCTACGCGCCGTAACTCCACGCGTCATAATTCTACGCGTGGTAATTCTACGGGTGGGTAATTCTATGCGTAGTGAATTCTACGCGCCGTAACTCCACGCGCAGTAATTCAGAGTTAAATTTATATGAGGAAAATTTTAACAATTTGCGAATCCACGCGCCGTATTCTCACGCGTCGTAATTCCATGCGTGGTAATTCTACGCGCCATAATTCCACGCGTGGTAAGTCCACGCGCTGTAATTCCACGCGTGGTAATTCTACGCGTAGTAAATTCTACGCGCTGTAACTCCACGTGTAGTAATTCCACGCGTGGTAATTTTACGCGTGGGTAATTCTACGCATGGGTAATTCTACGCGTGGGTAATTCTACGCGCCGTAATTCCATGCGTGGTAATTCTATGCGTAGTGAATTCTACGCGCCGTAACTCCACGCGCAGTAATTCCACGCGTGGTAGTACTATGCGTAGTGAACTCTACGCGCCATAACTCCACGCGCCGTAATTCCACGCATGGTAATTCCACGCGTAGTAAATTCTACGCGCCGTAATTCCACGCGCCGTAATTCCATGCGTGGTAATTCTATGCGTGGGGAATTCTACGCGCCGTAACTCCACGCGTCATAATTCTACGCGTGGTAATTCTACGGGTGGGTAATTCTATGCGTAGTGAATTCTACGCGCCGTAACTCCACGCGCCGTAACTTCGCGCGCCGTAATTCTACGCGCTGTAACTCCACGCGCCGTAATTCAACGCGTGGCAGTTCTATGCGTAGGGAATCCTACGCCCCGTATATCCTACACATCGTAATTCCACTTGTCCTGAATCCTACAATCCGCACAAGTAAAAAATTGAAATTGAGAACTCAAGATCTTAAAAACCTAAAAATTCATAAACTAAGAAATTAAAAAATGTCATTATCTGGTATAAACTCCAGCATCCTGAATATTAAACGAAACAAAAATATGTAAGCTTGAACCGTGTAAAATTCTAAATAGACATTACGAAGAGCCCCGAAAGAGCGTCACTTAAAAAACCATACAGTGTTTAAAATTCTGCGGTACAAGAGGGTGGATCGCGTTTTTCAGGACACAGTGCGAAAGTTTTTATACTTTCTTAGCGGAGGTCGAAGTTTTAAGCCACATCTTTGAAAGCCGAGTACGAAGCATGGAACCAAGGATGCACAAGTTTCTATCTTAATGGCTGGCAGGTTTGAGAACAGCTTTCGCTTGCTTTTCATCTTCGTCCCCGTCATTTTTCCCTTTTTCGTCCGCGTGGCTTCTACAAATATGCGGCGCACAAAAAACGAGAAAGAATTATCGTGTCCGTACGCAAGAGAAATTCTATCATAGAGAATGATTAATTGCTTTCATTTTATGTAAGCTCGTTTGCACCGTGTTGCTTGCCTTCCTCGCGTGCGTTCTTTCGACATTTTTATTTCTTGACAGCAGAATTTTAATATACTTCGTTGTAACTTCAGGATTTATTTACGCGCGTAAACTTCGTGAAATTCGTACGAATAGTATGGAGCGAAATATGTGCCGTGAAACAAATGTATTTAGAAGTGAAAATTTCAAACCGACCGTCACGCTACGAAAAATACTTTTATTTCACCAGTCGTGCCCCTTTATTTGCTCACTATTTTCCCTCGAAATTTGTAAAACTTCTTCACCCCGAAATAAAACGCTGTACAAAACGGGGGTCCGTGAAAATTTATCCGAGCTAACTTTCGTGCTTTGAATGTTTGCACCGAGCAAATTTGTGAAGTCGAACCGAAAAGCCGAATTTGTCGTAGGGCCTCCACGAAACACGAACAGAATCGGGATCACGACGATGTTATCGTGGTCGCTGTCGATCGCGAAACAATGCGTTTTACTGATATTTAGTTACGCGCTGTCAACGGCACCCGTTACGCCCAATGCGCGATAACGCTCCGGCGAAAGCAGATTACAGGAAATTGGCTGTTGCGCATGCTGCAGACGGAATCGCTTTTTCGAGGACCTCGTTTCCGCTTTAGCACAAATTTACATAAACGCGTTGCGCGATTATCGCTGGTTTTTCTGACATTCGACAAAACCGAATCTCGGCTCTTCTTTTTGCTTTCAAACCTTTGCAGTTTGGAATTTTTAGTTAAATGTTACTTCATATTGAGGAATCTACAGCGTATTGTGTAAAGGGTGTACGGTGCAATTGTACAGGGTGTAATTCTACGTGTCATAATTCCGTATGTTGTAATTCAAGGGGACGTAAAATCTAGGCGTCGTAAACTTCATGCTCTGTAATTTCCATGCGCCATAATTTCACGCGGGATTATTGTATGCGCCGTAACTTCACGCCCCGCAGTTCTATGCGGTGTGAGTACTATGTTTGTAACTATACAAATTATATGTCCACAAGCATAATTCTACGCATTGCAATTCTACGCGTAATGAATTCCATGCGTGGCAATTCTACGCGTAGTGAATTCCACGCGTCGTAACTCCACGCGCCATAATTCCACGCGCGGCAATTTTACGCATAGTGAATTTTACGTGCCGGAATTCCACGCGTCGCAATTCCACGCGTTGGGAATCCTTCGCGCCGTAATTCCACGCGCCGTAATTCCAAGCGTTGGGAATTCTTTGCGCCGTAATTCCACGCGCCGTAATTCCACGCGTTGGCAATCCTTCGCGCCGTAATTCCAAGCGTTGGGAATTCTTTGCGCCGTAATTCCACGCGTTGGAAATCCTTTGCGCCGTAATTTCACGTGCTGGGAATCCTTCGCGCCGTAATTCCACGCGTTGGAAATCCTTTGCGCCGTAATTCCACGCGTTGGGAATCTTTCGCGCCGTAATTCCAAGCGTTGGGAATCCTTCGCGCCGTAATTCCACGCGTTGGAAATCCTTTGCGCCGTAATTCCACGCGTTGGGAATCTTTCGCGCCGTAATTCCACGCGTTGGAAATCCTTTGCGCCGTAATTCCACGCGTTGGGAATCTTTCGCGCCGTAATTCCAAGCGTTGGGAATTCTTTGCGCCGTAATTCCACGCGTTGGAAATCCTTTGCGCCGTAATTCCACGCGTTGGGAATCTTTCGCGCCGTAATTCCACGCGTTGGAAATCCTTTGCGCCGTAATTCCACGCGTTGGGAATCTTTCGCGCCGTAATTCCACGCGTTGGAAATCCTTTGCGCCGTAATTCCACGCGTTGGGAATCTTTCGCGCCGTAATTCCACGCGTTGGAAATCCTTTGCGCCGTAATTCCACGCGTTGGGAATCTTTCGCGCCGTAATTCCACGCGTTGGAAATCCTTTGCGCCGTAATTCCACGCGTTGGGAATCTTTCGCGCCGTAATTCCACGCGTTGGAAATCCTTTGCGCCGTAATTCCACGCGTTGGGAATCTTTCGCGCCGTAATTCCACGCGTTGGAAATCCTTTGCGCCGTAATTCCACGCGTTGGGAATCTTTCGCGCCGTAATTCCACGCGTTGGAAATCCTTTGCGCCGTAATTCCACGCGTTGGGAATCTTTCGCGCCGTAATTCCACGCGTTGGAAATCCTTTGCGCCGTAATTCCACGCGTTGGGAATCTTTCGCGCCGTAATTCCACGCGTTGGAAATCCTTTGCGCCGTAATTCCACGCGTTGGGAATCTTTCGCGCCGTAATTCCACGCGTTGGAAATCCTTTGCGCCGTAATTCCACGCGTTGGGAATCTTTCGCGCCGTAATTCCACGCGTTGGAAATCCTTTGCGCCGTAATTCCACGCGTTGGGAATCTTTCGCGCCGTAATTCCACGCGTTGGAAATCCTTTGCGCCGTAATTCCAAGCGTTAGGAATCCTTCGCGCCATAATTTCACGCGCCGTAATTCCATGCGTTGGGAATCCTTTGCGCCGTAATTCCACGCGTTGGGAATCCTTTACGCTGTAGTTCCACGCGTTGGGAATCCTTCGCGTCGTAATTCCACGCGTTGGAATCCTTCGCGCCGTAATTCCACGTGTTGGAATTCTTCGCGCCGTAATTCCACACGTTGGGAATCCTTCTCGCCGTAATTCCACGCGTTGGAAATCTTTCGCGCCGTAGTTCCAAGCGTTAGGAATTCTTTGCGCCGTAATTCCACGCGCCATAATTCCACGCATTGGGAATTCTTTGCACCGTAATTCCACTCGTTGCGAATTCTTTGCGCTGTAATTCCACGCACCGTAACCCCATACATCGCAACTCCACGCGTCGCAATTCCACACGCCCTGAATCCTACACTCCACATCTCCACGCGTCCTAATATCCCCCGTCGTAACCCCACGCGCCGTAAAACTCCACGCCATAATTCACCGTCCCCACACCCACACCTCCCCACATTACTAAACCACTACAAAAATCGTTCCAAAAGTATATACCTCCCTTGTATCTCCCCACCTACCTGCAAGAAGTTGAAAGCAGGTGAGGTTCATGAATAAACTAGCGCCATAGTCCGTCGCTTTGTTGTTGAATTTTTCAGAGACTCATATGCGCGCCGTGCTTGCAAAGGCCTGCTAATTGAAATCAGCTTAATTCGTAAAACCGTAGTGGTCGCATCGTTGATTGAGATTACATGGATTATGCAGCGCGCGACGCATTGGCCGCTTTGCCGAAGACACAAAGCTGATTGCGGCTATTATTTGGTCAAAGCGATCCTTGTTCTCACCGCGTCGACGAAGCCTGTGTTGCTCGTTAACGAACTTAATAACACCGACGTTATTTTCAACCGAATGATTCAGTGGTAGAGTCGGTGCGAGCTCAGCTTGAAGAGACCGAGGTTTATCGTCCAGTTTTCTAGAGCGTGGCTCTTGCTTCCGGTAGTAAGACGCGCCGTAAACCGACGAACAGATGAAACTTTGGTAATTTTCGGAACTGTGAACGTCGAGTAAATTTCGTGTTCTGAAGTTTATTAGACGACGGAGATGTACCGGAAACGGAGGACAGCTTTGATAGGATGGGACAATTTTTCTGGTTTTAATGTTTAACTGGTTATCGGATTCATGAGTTTCTTATTTTATTTTTAAAATTTGTGGAGATACTGCTATTGAAGTGACTTGATGAGTGTTGATTTTTGTCAAGGTAAAAATAAATTGCTTTTGAACAAGTTATAATACATGCTGTTTAAAATTATTTGACAGTAATGAATTCTTGAATAAATCTCCATGTACAAAATTGGAGATCTTTCCTCGCATATTTCCGATGCAAACAGCATCGATTGGCCGATACGAATGCACCGTGTCGCAGCAGAAACGCATCCTATTAGACAATCTCTGTTATTAAAGGATGCACGCTTAAACCAGATCTAATCTGCCCTGATGTTTATAATTCAACGGAACAGGCTGCTGGGACGATCAGGTTGTAATAAATAACGCATTCCCGATTTCCATGAATATTTAACGCATGGGGAGAGCTAGCGACTACGCAGCTGCAATATTTCTTGCGAGAAATAATGGTTATGAGGGAAATTAAGCTCGATCGGAATAAACCGAAAGCCATAGATCATTGCAGTTGACAGGTAAAAAATGGCACACGGTGCATCAGTTTTTATAAAAAAAACAGTGGGAAGACAAGAAAGGGGTCTGTTCTTTTTAGGTGAAACGATAACAGTGCTTTTTTTGGGTGGATAGATAGGAAACCTTGCGATAGATGCAAAAAGTTAACCGGTGGGTTAATGATTGATATGCTGCTGTTTTATAATATTATGCGAATTGTATTGTAACTCCACGCACTATAATTCCACGCGCCGTAACTCTACGCGCCGTAATTCCACGCGCCGTAATTCCACGCGTCGTACTTTCACGCGTCGTAATTTCATGCGTCGAACTTTCACGCGTCGTAATTTCACGCGTCGTACTTTCACGTGTCGTACTTCCATGCGTTGTAATTCCACGCGTAGCACTTTCACGCGTCGTAATTTTACTCGTCGTACTTCCATGCGTCGTAATTCCACGCGTCGTAATTTCACACGACGTACTTCCATGCGTTGTAATTCCACGCGTCGTACTTTTACGCGTCGTACTTCCATGCGTTGTAATTCCACGCGTCGGACGTTTACGCGTCGTAATTTCACGCGTCGTACTTCCATGCGTTGTAATTCCATGCGTCGTACTTTCACGCGTCGTATTTCCATGCGTTGTAATTCCACGCGTCGGACTTTCACGCGTCGTAATTTTACTCGTCGTACTTCCATGCGTCGTAATTCCACGCGTCGTAATTTCACACGACGTACTTCCATGCGTTGTAATTCCACGCGTAGCACTTTCACGCGTCGTAATTTTACTCGTCGTACTTCCATGCGTCGTAATTCCACGCGTCGTAATTTCACACGACGTACTTCCATGCGTTGTAATTCCACGCGTAGCACTTTCACGCGTCGTAATTTTACTCGTCGTACTTCCATGCGTCGTAATTCCACGCGTCGTAATTTCACACGACGTACTTCCATGCGTTGTAATTCCACGCGTAGCACTTTCACGCGTCGTAATTTTACTCGTCGTACTTCCATGCGTCGTAATTCCACGCGTCGTAATTTCACACGACGTACTTCCATGCGTTGTAATTCCACGCGTAGCACTTTCACGCGTCGTAATTTTACTCGTCGTACTTCCATGCGTCGTAATTCCACGCGTCGTAATTTCACACGACGTACTTCCATGCGTTGTAATTCCACGCGTAGCACTTTCACGCGTCGTAATTTTACTCGTCGTACTTCCATGCGTCGTAATTCCACGCGTCGTAATTTCACACGACGTACTTCCATGCGTTGTAATTCCACGCGTCGTACTTTCACGCGTCGTAATCCCACGCGTCGTAATCCCACGCGTCGTAATTCTACGCGCTGTAATTCCATGCGTTGCAATTCCACGCGCCACAATTCCACGCGTGGCGACCCTACGCGTTGTGAATTCTACGCGCCATAATTCCACGCGTCGAAATTCCACTTGTCAACATTTCTACGCACCGTAAATTCTGCGCGCCATAATTCCATGCGGTGAAATACTTCGCATCGTGAATTCCACGCGCCAAAATTCTACCCATCGTGAATTCTACGCGCCATAATTCCACACGTGATAATTCTACGCGCCATATACTCCACGCCCCGTATATTCCACGCGTCGTAACTTCACACGTCCCAATCAACACAGCTCAACAATAACTCCGGATCTTTGAAACATATATTAAAAATATTTGAATATAAATTAACATTTTATCGAATGTCCACTCACAGTTTGCAAGGAATTTAACAATCGTCCAGTATTCTGTTTGTCTCCGAACAACTCGATGCAGAAAAGTTCACCAGACCGCTTGAGAATGATCCTCGCGAGAGTAAGCAGCTGTCCGCGGTGAAACAAAGCTAAATTACCAGCATTATTCCACGTATGTCCCTGTTTCTGACCCGCTACTCTACCAGCAACCGGAAATGCACTCGACAGTGGTGCAGTGCGTGAAACGCATCCGATTAGACGTGGCTGCACCTGTCCCAGTTTCACCGCAATCGCCTCTTGGAGAATTGTATCACGACCATTCTTATGTTCTTATCAAAACTTTTTAAGAGACAATTCTGTTAGTGAAAAATATGTGTTGGCTTTTTTAAGGTAACAATTAATGTATTATAATTTATGTACAATCCATTGTTTGTATATTTTTTTATTTTATTTTTAATTTCAAGTCGCGGGTATATTCTATCCCGGTAGGTTCAGTGTCAATTTTGAAAATGTGTAAAATGGCGGTTTTGGAAATGGTAAATTCGAAATGTAACAGGATCGAAAATCGTGCCACTAATTCGGAATATTACTTTACCCTTAGCGCAGAATGGTAAATCTGATCTAAAATTCAAACTCATTTAAATTCCATTAAAGTTGAAGCCAACGTTGCCTCAATTTCCATTTAACAAATGTTTAAACTCCTTCGCTTTACTTTTCGCCGGGGCAAATACGCAAATGTTCGGTGCAAAAAATCGGTACCAAAATTTTCGGTCACTAAACAATTCCGCCCACTCTCGAACACGGTCGCTGCAGGGAAGTTCGCCCGTTTTCGACCAGAAAGATTTATGTCCGACGAAAAACGTTTAAACTTCTCCGTGACTTTGTGGCTCGAAAATTTGCGTGTTTTCCCGAGCTACGACCGGCTGGCCCAGTAAATAATAAGGGCTCGGGTGTCTTTAGACACTCGGCAATTTGGGCTAATGCCAGCTTGCGTTTCATATCTTGAAAGCTTCGTTGCGTGTTGAAGCATTCGCGCCATAAATCTAGCGTGAGAAACCGTTACCTAATATCTTTCTCGCGTATTTCAGGTTTGAGGGAACCGTGACAGAGCGACGTTAGGAAAAGCCCGGGAAATAATTATCTGTCGACTTTCACCCGTCCAAACCGTCTGATGTATCTCTGCCGTGTGAGATATCGTCCCTTTTCCCTTTCTTCTTTTCTTTAACGGTCAGTTTCGCTTTCTGTGCCCGCACCACCATCCGTCTTCTCTTGATGATGATTAATCGTCATTAATCGGGATCCATTAGAGAAATGGTTACTGCTTCTTACAGATTTCGCTGCATCACATCAGTTTTTACCTTATCGGAAACAGCTTTCTTTCTGACAGGATGGATATATTCTCAAGGAATTTTTTTAGGACTTTTTTCTTGGAAAGAGATCTGGCAGGTTTCGGTAATTATATCGTACATTTATTTTGGTGTGAATTGCACTATCACAAGCTATAATTCTATGTGCCGTTACTCCACGCGCTGCAATTCCACGCGCCATACATTCACGCATAGTATCTCCACGCATTGTATTTCCACGGGTTATACCTCCACGCGCGGTATTTCCATGCGTCGTACTATCACGCGTTGCATTTCTACGCGTCGTACTTTCACCCGTGGTAATTCGATGCGTCAGTATCTCCAAGAGTAGTAATTCGACGCGTCAGTATCTCCACGCGTGGTAATTCGACGCGTCACTATCTCCACGCGTGGTAATTCGACGCGTCAGTATCTCCACGCGTGGTAATTCGACGCGTCAGTATCTCTACGCGTGGTAATTCGACGCGTTACTATCCCCACGCGTGGTAATTCGGCGCGTCACTATCTCCACGCGTGGTAATTCGACGCGTCAGTATCTCCACGCGTGGTAATTCGACGCCTTCCTCTCTCCAGGCGTAGTAATTCGACGCGTCAGTATCTCCACGCGTGGTAATTCGACGCGTCACTATCTCCACGCGTGGTAATTCGACGCGTCACTATCTCCACGCGTGGTAATTCGACGCGTCACTATCTCCACGCGTGGTAATTCGACGCGTCACTATCTCCACGCGTGGTAATTCGACGCGTCACTATCTCCACGCGTGGTAATTCGACGCGTCACTATCTCCACCTTCCTATCTCCAGGCGTAGTAATTCGACGCGTTACTATCTCCACGCGTGGTAATTCGACGCGTCAGTATCTCCACGCGTGGTAATTCGACGCGTCACTATCTCCACGCGTGGTAATTCGACGCGTCACTATCTCCACGCGTGGTAATTCGACGCGTCACTATCTCCACGCGTGGTAATTCGACGCGTCACTATCTCCACGCGTGGTAATTCGACGCGTCACTATCTCCACGCGTGGTAATTCGACGCGTCACTATCTCCACGCGTGGTAATTCGACGCGTCACTATCTCCACGCGTGGTAATTCGACGCGTCACTATCTCCACGCGTGGTAATTCGACGCGTCACTATCTCCACGCGTGGTAATTCGACGCGTCACTATCTCCACGCGTGGTAATTCGACGCGTCACTATCTCCACGCGTGGTAATTCGACGCGTCACTATCTCCACGCGTGGTAATTCGACGCGTCAGTATTTCCACGCGTCGTAACTTGACGCGTCAATATCTCCATGCGTAGTAATTCAACGCATTAGTGTTTCCACGCGTAGTACTTCCACTCATTGTACTTCCTCGCGTGGTATCTCCTCGCGCCATACTTCAACGCTATCTACTTCCATGCGTGGTAATTCCATGCGTGGTAACTCCATGCGTTGCAATTCTACGCGTCGCAATTCCACGCGCCATATGTCGATGCGTTGCAATTCCACGCGTCCTAATTCTATGCCCCGTAATTCCACGCGTCGTAATTCCATGCATTGCGAATCCACTTGTGGGAGTTGAATAAAATGTGCAAAGTCTATGAATCATAGGTCAGTCTGATTTTATGAATCAATTCTAGTGTTCATCTTTGATAATAAAATAGTTCATATCAGTCGTTCCTCATATCCTTCAGAGAAGCACTCTCTACGATACAAAAATTTACCTACTACTTGAATTTTCAATTGCAATGTGGTTAAATATTTGATACAAAATTTCCAAATTTCCTGATACTAATTTAAATCAACGCGCAATGCAAAGTAGGAAAAGAAAAGGGTGCAAAGGTACGATGACTCGATTTGCCAGCTCTATTTTTTCCTTATTTCGAGAAGATCCTTCGGTCGACGCTAATGAGATTTGCAGCCACGGAACGGTCGAAGGCAGCATCTAAATTGGCCGTTTCGATTATCTCGCTTTCGAGCTCGGATCCAATTAGGACGATCAATAGCGTTGCCGGTACATAATTATAAATAAGCCCGTTGGAGACGCTTCGGCCGTGCATGCACGTATTTTCTTCGCGGCTGAACCCGGCAAGAGGACTTCCTTTAAGTAGACGGCATTTTCAGAAGCACGTTCGTTCGTTAGTCGAGCATCCGGTTCATGGCTGTCTCGTCTTTCGACGATCTCGAATGCACTTCCAAAGGATCGGGCTAATAAGTTTCGGGAAAATTTTGCTACCACTTGCATCGAATGCAACGCCACAGGATTTTAGAGAAAATCGTTTTACTACGCGATACGTCGACAGATTTGTCTGATTTTTATTATATTCTTCCATTTTTTATTTCAAAGAATTCCTCATTTTTTATTAGGAAGATTATTCATTTTTAATGTGAAGAATCATCAATTTTTTTTAGTATATTCAGTCACCTTTTGCTACAAAAAAAGTCATAAATTTTAACCACAAACATTCACGTATACATTGACGCACCATGTGCATCACACGTTCCTATAGATAATCCTCTGCGAATTTTTATATTGCGATTGCTTTATCACTTACATAATCATAAGTCTTTGAAAATGAGAAAGGACAAAGAAATAAATATTGCAATTTGTTGCCGAGTCGATAAGTAAAGGGTGCAGATAATTTTTTAACGCCGAGATACTTCGAACCCATTACGACTGGTCGTAAATAACCAGCCGGAAGCTTGGAGCGTGTCTCGAACGACACGCAATTTTATAGGCGACACAATAAATAACCGCTTGTCGATTCCATTATACGGACAATAAATTGTGACCCGGTGATACGCGATGATTTACGAAATTTCACCGAATCCTTTCGCGTTTCAATCTCGACCTATGAATTAGCAAACTTACCCCAAGAGAGTGGGAGATTAAGTTGCAGTACAATTCCATGTATTTAAAATTCTGTACAAATGAAAGAGCACATAATAACCTAATCCATCCACAAAACTTTTGCAACGCAATCATAAATCACAAAATAATTCACCCCAAATAAAATTGCATCGAATTGCACTTGAAACCCTCTCTAATCCACCAAAAAAGCCTTAATCGTCAACACCTGTATCGAAATCTGAAATGGACCGTAAGGTTGTTTATCTCCGAAGCTTCCATTCACTGGAATCTCGGCTCGAATCGGTTTTTTTGCATTCGATCGAGCAAATTCCAAGCTTGGCAGGAAAAAAGTGGAACGCGTCTGGCTGTAATATGGGTCAGGCAAGACCCATAAATAGGCTTAAGCGCAAAGCACACAACGCGATGGAGGTATTTCGTCTCTGTCGCTCGTCGTTTCTTCTCGACGTAGATCAAAGTTGCAGAGTGGCACTTTGTCGAGTGGATACACGTGCTGATCTGAAGGGCTTAAAGCGGCGTGCAGTGGCGGCTGCAAGCGCTCACGGGGCTTTTCATAAATGCTGAGGGTGCGAACTAAGCTCTTGGCAAAGGAACAGACGAGGCAAGATTATCCTTTCGTCGATGACGATTCCGTGAAATCATTTACTAACGCGGTTTTTTGGTATCGTCTGTTTTATGCACCTGTACGTTTGTATCTCTTGTTGCACCTTCACTTTTGGGAATTGCTTCTCTGTTTTTGGGTAGACATGATTTTAGAGGGTTCCTCTGATGACAGTTCATCATTAACGATATCTCACATTGTTTTTTGTGACGGGACTAATTTGAGAATTAAGATATGATTTGATGGTATCTCGTACTTGAAAATAATTTTCTCTATGTCAAGCTCTTCATGATTTTTAATAAGTAAATTATTATACGTTACATGTATTTATTATACATATGTATATTATATTTGTATTGTTATTGGTTTGTGACTGACCTGAACATGACGCACCTGGTGCGTCACGCATTTCTGCAGACTATGTACGATTTCATTTTTGTCACGACTTTCTCGAGTAACTCTACGTCTATTCTACTTGCATAAAAATATTTGTTATTGTATTTTAAAACAGATGGACCTAAAAATTAAATAAGGCAAAACATAAATCATTTTCTTTGAAAACATGACGACCTCGATTAAAAGTTTGAATAATTCAATTACACAGACTAATTAAAACCGGTTGTTCTGGATCCATCACTCTGTTCGTAAATTTTCCTTCGCTTAACTGGAAGTGGATTTAACAATAAGATCGAATCGAGAGTTTAAAACGACTTTTATTTTCCACGCGAACGAACGTGGGTGAAGGAAACAATCTGGCAGGGTTCTCGTTCCGGAAATCATTTCGAAAATCGAAGAACCGTTGAAAGAGTCCGTTTGAAAACGAAACATAGAAAGTTTCTGAATGGATCGAAAAGCGAGAGTGGAAAAATTGAATGGGAAGGAAAAGCGTGAATTGCAGCGAGTGCGTTGACCGTGACGCTGAATAATTCATATGGACACGGTACATGTAATAAATTGCTCTTTTAATGGCCCCGTTCGATTCATATTAAACGGAAGACCTCGAAGCACCGGCGTCTATCGTTCAGCTTTCCCCAATTCACTCTGTCGCGTGTTGCGAGCACCAAGAGGAGACGTGTGTAGTCTCGAAACGTTCAAAGAGAAAAAGAAAATACAGCCGGACCGGAAGCCGTTTAACGGCTCGAACAAAAAGGGGCTCCGTTAATGGCCACCGTGAAACGATCTATCTTCTGAAGTGTGATTGACCGTTCGGAACTTCCATTGATTGAATGTTCTATACGGGATACAAAATGAAAACCTTTTAAATCATCCGCTTACAAAGAAATTCGGATTCATTTAACTGGATAGTGATGGATAGAGCTGATAACAGATTTTATCGGACTTTCAAGTTTTACCATTTACCAATTTGGGGATTTGGGAGGAGAGGGATTTTGAGGTTTGGAGATGTGGAAAAATTGGGGTTTGAGGATTTGGGGATGTGGGAGGTTGGGAATTCGAGGATTTGGAAACTTGATTTGGTACTTTAGAAATTTGACAATTAATTAATTTCACAAGTTGTGCATTCAAAAATATATAGATTTGTGTAGTATCCGCAAACTTAGAAAAGTAAAAATAAAGACATTACAACCCTCCTCACATTAAACTTCTCAAAACATCACCACAAAACCCAAAGACCCAATTCCATTTACCACATTTCCCTCACCTTAAATTATTCATCAGAAACTCCGTAAAAAAAAAAAGTAAATAATTGATCCTTCGAAAGGGAGCAAACGAATAAATAAGAAACTGCAGTATGTATAAAACAAGAAGTTGAGGAGGAAAGTTTCGAGCACCAAGCCATTGTAATCCAGTTGGGTTTAGGAGGTCCACCACCCCACAAAAGCTACTTTAAATGGGACTTTAATTAAATATCACATTAATATTACCGTACAATTAGCCTTTTACCTGGCTGTGCCACAGCGATCTACAGTATCCAGGGTTTGGGGAACGTATTAATTATACAGGGTGCAAAAAGAACGAATTCGCGGTGTCAAACGACCGCGACGAAGACAGGAAGAAGGATGGAGAGCTCTGTGTCTACCTTTTGTACTCGTTCTTTGCTGATTTTGATCATCGTCCGTTGACAAATTAGTCTTCTACGTGAACGAGTTGCACTTTACTATTTTTACATTGATGTAAGAAACTTTAATTATCCATATTGCCACGGAAGTTTTACTTTCAACATTGTTGCTTCTTTTTCTGTATGCAATCATTCATGGATGCTTAACACTCATGTATCACGCATTGTATCTCCGTGCGTTGTACTTCCACGCGTGGTATCTCCATGCGTCGTACTTTCACGCGTTGTACTTCCACGCGTCGTACTTTCACGCGTGATAATTCGACGCGTTACTATCTTCACGCGTGGTAATTCGATACGTCAGTATCTCCACGCGTGGTAATTCGATGCGTCAGTATCTCCACGCGTGGTAATTCGACGCGTTACTATCTCCATGCGTGGTAATTAGATACGTCAGTATCTCCACGCGTGGTAATTCGACGCGTTACTATCTCCACGCGTGGTAATTCGACGCGTTACAATCTCCACGCGTGGTGATCCAACGCGTTACTATCTCCACGCGTGGTAATTCGACGCGTCAGTATCTCCACGCGTGGTAATTCGATACGTCAGTATCTCCACGCGTGGTAATTCGACGCGTTACTATCTCCACGCGTGGTAATTCGGCGCGTTACTATCTCCACGCGTCGTAATTCGATACGTCGGTATCTCCACGCGTGGTAATTCGACGCGTTACTATCTCCACGCGTGGTAATTCGATACGTCAGTATCTCCACGCGTGGTAATTCGATGCGTTACTATCTCCATGCGTGGAGAAAAAGAAGCTCTTTTGTCGAATTTAATTCTCCATTTTCATCATTCTATAATATCCATGTTTTCTATCTACACTAATCAGCTAATTAGATAAACTAGCTTACAGTAATTGTCAAAAGTTGTCAAAATTATCCGAAGTTAGACAGCAATCATATTTATGCTACACTCCACATAATATTCTGAAGCATTAAACACCATCTTGGTAGGGATTAAACCCCACAGAAAACGAAAATGGAGGGTGGTTTACCCCAAAGCCACAAATGTATAAGTTCATCAAAGAATCATTGATCATTCGAGGACCTCAAGTCCAGAATTACCCTAATTATTGCTTCCCTGACGTCTTTGACGTCACTCTTTCAACGTGAATTAAATTATTCCTAACTTGAACACGTTTCATCCGCGCTTTTTACGAAACACGTAGTGAAAGGACCTCCATTTATTATAATTTCAGCTATCTATTCAATCTCGCGCGACAACCGGGCATGCATTATAAATTTCTTCAGCGTGCAGAATCGATGCTCGCGATTTATCACCCTTCGCATTGGAAGAAAAAGAAACGGCGCCTTTTGTCGTCGCGTATTCATCCTGATACGATGGCTCGGCGATTAGGGTGATAAATTATTCAACGCGAGGAAATTTCGTTAATTTTGAAAGGAAACGGAAGACAAAGTTCTGCGTTGTACCGGAAGCGGGAATAACCGGAAAGAAGGTCGAAAGAAAAACGTGGTTCTGCTTCTTGAGCAGGGTATTATTAGATATCAATCTATGTATCAATCTTTTTAGCAATCTATCTATAAATCTATTTACCTGCTATATATTTATCAAGCTATTTATTAAGGTATCTATCAAGCTTACTATCAAGCTTATCAAATTATCTATCAAGCTATTTATCAAGTTATCTATCAAACTATCTATCAAACTATCTATCAAGCTGTCTATCAAGCTGTCTATCAAGCTGTCTATCAAGCTGTCTATCAAGCTGTCTATCAAGCTATCTATTAAGCTACTTATTAATTTATCTATCAATCTATTAATTTAGCAATCTAGGAATCTAGCAATATACCAATCTACCGATTTACTAATCTAGCAATGTATCAATGCATCAATCTACGAATCTACCAGTATACCAGTATACCAATATACCAGTGTACTAATTTACCAATCTGAGGACCTACCACTATGCCAGTCTATGCATCCACCAATCTACTAATCGCCCAATCCATCAATCTACTAATCTACCAATCTACGAGTCGACCAATCCATCAATCTATCAATCTACCAATCCGTCAATCTATCAATCGATCAATCTACCTATCTACCCATCTACTTGTCTCGCAGCTCGTCGAAGAATTCTCCTAAAGGAATTAAAATTCGGTTGTCAAACGAATCACGAATCGATTTCGCATCGACTTGCATACAATCTCCGCTATTTTCGTGATCAGCTATCTTAAAGCTATCGTTTCTATTCTACGATTACGGAAACCGGTATGACTCGCACAAGACGGAGAAAAGGAATTGGTAGATCGAATTGCTGAACCGAATTCGAGGAATCCTTTCTGCTCAATTGAACTAACTGACTTAGTGCCTTCTTCGTAGCTGCAATATTCAGAAGAGTTAAATGAGTGGCACCGGGATCTAGAGATCACAACGCATAGAAATTCTAACGCGTAGAGATCACAACGCATAGAAATTCTAACGCGTAGACATCACAACGCGTAGAAATTCCAACGCGTGGAGATTACAGCGCTTTGAGATCACAACGCTTAGAAATTCCAACGCGTAGGGATCACAACGCGTAGAAATTCCAACGCGTTGAGATCACAGCGCGTAATGTACAAATCTCCCAGCTTGAGAACGCAATAATTTCAACTAACGATCCACAATACCTCATATAAAATAATGAAAGTACTTGTTATTCAACTCCAAATACAGGTCATTAATTATCAATATATCCGAATGAAAATCAGCAAGTTAATATCGTAAAATATTCCCTGTACTCCGTTTAATCGATAAAATAAACTTCGTATCGTCATACACACGTTCGCAACGGTCCACGATTCCCGTAACGATAAATATTTATCCAATCATACTCACGATGAATCTCGCGTTGTACAAGCTACAATTTTATTATCGAGCATTTTTACCTCTCTCCCAATTCGGGGCGCAAATAACGAAACGCGAATCCGAAAGCTATCATCAGTTTACTTTATGGCAGGGAATGAAGAGAAGCAGGATATTCAACGGTGTACATTCGCAACGAAACAACAGGTTTTTATTGGGCACACCTGGCACGTACTCGTAAATAAGACTAGAATTACCAAGGCGATAATGTTCAATATTAAATCGATTGCATTTTAAAACTATCAGGTAGACGAGTTGATTAATAAATCTCAGAAATTATGACCCGACATACGACGATAAAAGATAAGTACTTCACAATAATAAAACAAGTGAATAATATTATGTGCTTTTCAAGCTTTGAGATGGGATGTGATTGAACTGATGAAATGCTGATATTGATAAATGCTTTGTTTCTGTTAGTCGAAGCATAGAATATGACGAATATGACGCATAGAAATGCAATGCGCGGCGATATGATTTGTGATCTAAAGCATGAAGGTTACTACACATGGTGATATAATGTGTGACGATGTGAGGCTATAACGGGTGGAGATCACAACGCGGGGAGATTACAACGCGTAGGGATCACAACGCGTAGAAATTCTAACGCGTGCAGATTACAGTGCGTTGAAATTCCTACGCGTGGAGATTACAACGCGTAGAGATTACAGCGCGTAGATATCACAACGCGTAGAAATTCCAACGCGTAGAGATCACAACGCATAGAAATTCCAACGCGTGGAGATCACAACGCGTAGAAATTCCAACGCGTAGAGATCACAGCGCATAGAAATCTCAGCGCGTAGAAATTCCAACGCGTAGGATTCACAACGCGTGGGAATTCCAACGCGTAGAAATTCCAACGCGTAGAAATTCCAACGCGTAGAAATCACAACGCGTGGGAATTCCAACGCGTGGAGATCACAACGCGTAGAGATCACAGCGCATAGAAATCTCAGCGCGTAGAAATTCCAACGTGTAGGGATCACAACGCGTAGAAATTCCAACGCGTAGAAATCACAACGCGTGGGAACTTCAACGCGTAGAAATTCCAACGCGTGGAGATCACAACGCATAGAAATTCCAACGCGTGGAGATCACAACGCGTAGAAATTCCAACGCGTAGAGATCACAGCGCGTAGAAATCACATCGCGTGGGAATTCCAACGCGTAGATATCACAACGCGTAGAAATTCCAACGCATAGAAATTCCAACGCGTAGAAATTCCAACGCGTAGAGATCACAGCGCATAGAAATCTCAACGCGTAAAAATTCCAACGCATAGAAATTCCAACACGTAGAGATTACAACACATAGAAATTCCAACGCGTAGAAATTCCAATGCGTAGAGATCACAGCGCATAGAAACCTCAACGCGTAGAAATTCCAATGCGTAGAGATCACTTCGGTACCATTGACGAATATCTTCCGATTAATGCAGTTATACAACGTATACATAGTTGCACGTTCCCCGTAATTAATCGCGAAAGAGAGCGAAACGAACAGCTTGAAAGTATTAAGAGTTCGTACTCGTCGACCGATCTATTTGCCGCGAAATTTCCAGTTTACCCGTCCACTCGACCCCGTCAATTAACGACTCGTCGAAGAACATGCAGAGAGATTCCCCGAGACTTCCAGTTTCGAGCGGTCCCGCGCAATTACGAGTTTCGCGTGCGATAATTGTCGCGGAGGAACAAGTGCTCCCGTGGTTTGCACAAAATGACGCCGGGACAAAGAACTTTCGACAGAGCAATTTCGCGTGCGTACGCGTCCGCCACAATGCCTGAATAGGACCGCCTGAAAGTTTGCTAAAAAGCTGCTTTTTTTTTTGTTTCCTAGACTTTTCAAGTAGTTTAATTACGGAGTTTGATGAATCGCTATTTCGGGTTGTATTTATTTGAAATTTGATTTATTTATTTGAACGTTGGATTGGGTATTTGGTGTATTTAGATAGGTGGAATCGAGTGTTGTTTTTGAAGTTTATTTTATCTTTTTTTATGGATAGGAATGCTGAGATATGTGTTGCAGACTTAATGTGCAAATTTGACCTGCAAGATTTGCCTTCAAACTTAACCCTGCAAACTTGACTCTCTTTTTTAAAATTTGTTTGTCAGGTGCGTCAGTCGGAGGTGACTCATTACAGGTACTATATTAAAACAGAAAAGGAAAGGTGAAATATTATGTTAACTATATATTCAGTACTCCTTGATAATACAAATTATAGTTTCACTTGCACTAAGAATTAAAATGTATTCGAAATTCGAGTAAGATTTGCCATAGTTGATGAGTGAGTGCGTCACGCGTGGCAGATACTGTAAAACAAGGAGTTAATATTTCGAACAAAATTTTTGTCATATACTTTCTCTGTCCTCACAGAAATTGATTAAATTTCATGACTTTCATGAAATTTCATGAAATTTCATTGAATTTCAAATTTGCAACGCGTCACATTTTATTAAAAATGCATTGAAATTACACTTCAGAATATAATTAACATTAACACATAAAAACAGAGATAAAAGTTGAAACATATTACACCATTTTACCCGTCAATTGTACCAGTAGTGGAACGATTAAATTCCCACTTTTTAAAGACAGTGTCTGAAAAGTTTAATTGTTCTTCCACCATAGACAGTACTTTTAAATTTGAAAAGAAAGTTGAGAAATGGAGGCATTCTACGTAGAACCATTCAAGACCCAGGTAAAGTTCTGGCAACTTCTTTGAATCTGTGCATCGATTTTTACAATGCTCCAAATCCCTGGTGTGCTGTAGATTAGAGTCGAACACAGAACTCTTCGATTGCTACTGTTCTTGTGCACGTACACGTTTTATTCCAGAATCGATTATACTTATCTGTACTATAACGTATCTGTAGCTTCATCTCGAAATACTATTTTTCTTAATATTTTGTCTTTTAGTTTGTTCGAAGTTTGCTAGGAAAACATCTGCGGAAGTACAAAGTTTATTTGAAATTTCTTTTATGGTGTTGTATTGGAAAGTGGGTTAAATTATTCTATTTTTATTTGTTATTTGGGAGGGTTGATAATTATTATCTTTATTATTTTAGGGAGTTTCGAGGGATACACTGTCGAATGATATGTTATAAACTTAATTTGGTATAGGTGCAATTTTTCTATGTTACATTAATTTAAATTGGGGGTTTAAGTTGGGTGCATTTTTGTTGGGAAATATCAAATGACACATTAAAAATTTAATTTGGTACAGGTTCAATTTTTCTATGTTAATCTAATTCAGGTTGGAGGGTATGGTTGGGTATACTTTTGTTGGAAACTATCGAATGACACATTAAAAATTTAATTTGGTATAGGTTTAATTTTTTTTATGTTACCGTACTTCAAATTAGGAGTTGAAGTTGGGTGCACTTTTGTTGAAAACTATCGAATGACACATTAAAAATTTAATTTGGTATAGTTTTAATTTTTTCTACGTTCCCCTACTTCAAATTAGGGGTTGAAGTTGGGTGCACTTTTGTTGAAAACTATCGAATGACACATTAAAAATTTAATTTGGTATAGATTTCATTTTTCCATGTTACCCTACTTCAAATTAGGGGTTGAAGCTGGGTGCACTTTTGTTGAAAAATATCGAATGACACATTATAAATTTAATTTCGTATAGATTTCATTTTTCCATGTTACCCTACTTCAGATTGGAGGTTGAAGTTGGGTGTATTTTTATTGGAAACTATTCAAGGACACATTATAAATTTAATTTAGTATAGATTCAATTTCTCCATGATACCCTAATTCAGGTTGGAAGTTAAGGTTGGATGTACATTTGTTGGAAAATATCGAATGACACACTGTAAGTTGAACTTTTTTCTGTAACCACCCTCCAAGTTCATATAGGAAGTCCAAACTTGACGTATTTTCATTGAGTATGCTATCAAATCTCCCATTACTAGTTTGATTTGCTGTAAGTTCAATTTTACTGTCACTCCACCCTAAGTCAGGTGCAGATGTGGATTTAGGTGTACTTTCATTAAAAATGCAATCGAATGACACACTGTAAGTTGAACTTTTTTCTGTAACCACCCTCCAAATTCATATAGGAAGTCCAAACTTGATGTATTTTCATTGAGTATGCTATCAAATAACACATTACTAGTTTGATTTGCTGTAAATTGAATTTTACTGTCACTCCACCCTAAGTCAGGTGCAGATGTGGCCTTAGGTGTACTTTCATTAAAAATGCAATCGAATGACACACTGTAAGTTCAACTTTTTTCTGTAACCACCCTCCAAGTTCATATAGGAAGTCCAAACATGATGTATTTTCATTGAGTATGCTATCAAATCTCCCATTACTAGTTTGATTTGCTGTAAGTTCAATTTTACTGTCACTCCACCCTAAGTCCGGTGCAGATGTGGATTTAGATGTACTTTCATTAAAAATGCAATCGAATGACATATTACAAGTTCAACTTACACCTGTACCAATCAACTAGTTCCTATAAAAAGTCTATCAGACGACATTATAAGTTTGATCTAGCAAAAGACAACTTCATCCACATACGTATCCACATATTGCATCCAGTATGTCGAGATCGTTCGAAATAAGTTGTTCAAAACGAAAGGCAATAAAGAAACGTTAGTTTTCATCGGAACCCATTGGCATGAATTTAGCATAGCAGTTTCGAATGTAAAATTCTGGTGGTCGGTCAACAGCAATTACACGGCGTGGTAGGAGGGTAACAGAGCGATTCGGAACAGCTGCCAGTACATTACTATCGCGCGCACAGTAATTAATACTATTTCGCGTGTACTATGGGAACGGTAACCAACGTGGTCCAAGTATTGTTGTTGCATCCTGTAGAACGCGTCCACGTGATAGACAATAATTACTATTACAGTGAATAAACGACTGTGTACGGTTTTGCGTTCGGACGGTAGCAGAAAGAGAAACGGAATTGCGGAGCGTTACGCCGGTGATGCATCGCGTTCCATTTTCTTCCTCGAAGGCAAATTAATTTACGAGCGTCTGCAATCGGGACAAAGAGTCTCTGCGATCCGAAATCTCTCACGGATATCGGTAAAGTTATCGGTGTTGACCAATTTTTTTTTTTTTCAAATCGAATCTTGGAGCTATCATTCGCAGGCTACCCAGGCAGAAAATCAGTTTTTCCTCACAAAAGAGGTAGCTAGTGCTCGGGCTTATTGCGTTGCCTGGCAATAGGTCCCAAGAGCGTGCGACAAAGTACAAAACGGTCTTTGTGCACCGAAGATTGAACCGAGCTGAAACACTCATTTCCACGGAATCTAGGCAACGCGTTATTAACCGCTCCCAAAATTATTCATATCAAATGCGTTTCTCGCTATTATACGGCGATACGGCTTCCTCGAATTCTCTTATACGTCATTTTAATCTTAATAGTTCATTAAGATTATCAAATTATAGATAAATTCATTATACATTATAGAGATTTAGGTGTACTATAGGGGTATACATGTACACATGTATATATGTGTATATATGTGTACATATGTGCACATGTATGTATGTGTACATATGTGTACATATGCGTACATGTATATATGTTACATATGTGTACATTTATGTATGTGTACATATGTATGTTAATATGTATATATTTATGTGTACATATGTGCACATATATGTATACATGTATACATATGTATATGTGTATACATGTATATGTACAATGTTAAGACAACTGAATGTTCAAATATTAGGTACTTCAGCAATTCTTGATGATACAGATTATAATTAATATTGAACGTTAAATTCAATTGCAGTGAACATGTGAGTCTGGTTTATCACATTCGTAGTGTGCGTCATATGTGACATATTATTAGCTGCAGACTAAGGAATTAAAAGCATATGAGTCTGATCAAGAAATCTAAGGATAAATCAAAGAAGATGAGAATGAGCATACAAATGCAGAATTGATTTCTACAAATACAGAATTTGTATAAATACAGAAATATATGGTTGTAAGAAAATATAGAAAGGCTATGAAAATACAGAAATTGTAAAAATTAGAAAAATTTGCCATTGGACGTAAATATTGGAAATTTGTTATTTGGGCGTAGAATTGGCAGACGATCGATCGGTATATAAATGACGAATGATCGAGAGATAGGATAACAGGACGTGTGGCGTTACGTAAAAGATGTCCCGGCATCGAAGCTGAAGATCCAGTGATCGCTTCGCCTCCATAAAATCTTATTTCGAAGCTTATTGCAGCGAATCGACTAGCAGCCTGCGTATATCGTGTATCGGCAAATCCGTTTCCCCGGATTCAAGGACAAATTCAGCCGCTTGCACCAGATATCTTATTATCGGATTTCGGGACAAAATGGATGCCGGTAGCGAAGGAGCACGAGCGTGATGTCGTTATTGCGGCAAAAAGTCGTGATACGTATCGTTGAAAGTTATACGATTTAACTGTGATTAAAGTCGATGTTTTATGAACAATAGAGAACAGATTTCCAAATAAATATCCTGAGAAAATTGTATGTTATTCGTGTTAAACGATTAGAGATCATTGGAAGTGGGACAGCTTGATAATTGTATCACTGGCCTGTTACTTGAGAAATTCATGGAATTATGATTCTGAATCTTTATGATATAATCGTGCCACTCTAATGGATTAATCCAGCGAATATACTCGCAGGAAATTCTTTGACTTCTCAGCAGTTCATTCGAGAAGCAGATTCAGAGCCGTTTCAGCTTCTTTGCGAATTAAAAGATCATAAAAGACGTATTCAACGGGAGAGAGCAAGATCTGAAGGGTCTTCAAAACGGGGAAGTACGAAAGGAAAACTTCATCGAGAGAATCTATTGTTGTCGTGAATACTTCCTTAGCGATAATTCCTACATGAGTGCGCCTTTGCGAAGTAACGACTAATTGAAATTATGGATTACTGAAAGGTAGCAAACTTGATCGATATCTTCTACTTATTGTTGCTGTGAATTTGCATTAATATCATTCTTGGATTGTGATTTGATTAAGTAGATTCTGCTAGATCTTTAGATACTTAGATGAGTATATTTTCACATTTCTATGTTTCCAAATGTTTTAAGTCCTGGATTTCTCAATTTCAGAAATGTTCAGATACTTAAACATGCAGAGATACACAAATGCAGAGATACCTAAACCTCTAAGCACCTGAATAACCAGATACCTAGTGTTGCAAATACCTAAATCTTCAGATAGCTGAGTCCTCAGATGCCTAAATCCTGAGATGTTTACATCCACAAACACCTGGACCCACCTAAACATAAATAGCTAAGTCTCCAAATATCTAATATCTCAGGTATCTAAACCTTCAGATCCTCAAATACTTAAATCCTTACATACTTAGATTTCCAGATGTCTACAAGGTCAAATACCTAAAGTCCCAGATACCAAAACCCCCAAGTACCTAAAATCCCAGATACCTAAACCCCAAAGTACCTAAAGTCCCAGGTACCTAAACCCCTAAATACCTAAAGTTCCAGATACCCAAAGTCCCTGATATCTGAACCCCCAAATACTGAAAGTCCTAGATATCTAAAGTTCTGTATACCTAAAGTCCCAGATACCTAAACCCCCAAATACCTAAAGTACCAGATATCTAAACCCCCAAATACACAAAGTCCCAGATATCTAAAGTCCTATATACCTAAAGTCCCAGATACTAAAAGCCCCAGATACCTAAGCCCCCAAATACCTAAAGTTCCAGATATCTAAAGTCCTATATACCTAAAGTCCCAGATACTAAAACCCCCAGATACCTAAGCCCCCAAATACCTAAAGTTCCAGATATCTAAAGTCCTATATACCTAAAGTCCCAGATACCAAAACCCCCAAGTACCCAAAGTCCCAGTGAAGTCCCAGGTACCTAAACCCCTAACTACCTAAAGTTCCAGATACCCAAAGTCCCTGATATCAAAACCCCCAAATACCTAAAGTTCCAGATATCTAAAGTCCTATATACCTAAAGTCCCAGATACCTAAACCCTCAAATATCTGAAGTCTCAAATATCTAAACCCCAAATAACCTAACGTCCCAAATACCTAAACCCCCAAATTCTCAGATATCTAAACCACCAAATACCTAAGTCATCACATCACCATATCACCAAGCAACCTACACCTCCTATCCCTAAATTCGTACTTATTGACCACATCACTAATATACTAGACTTTCAAACCCCTATTCCCAGATTTCTATATCCTGAATCCCTGAATCCCCGCAAAATTTACGTCACCCACCACATGTCCAAGAAAGAAATTATTTTATTATTCTCAGTATACCTTGTAACTTATTACAGGAACTTTTATGTGAATCCCTTCGCCGCGGTTTCTTCCGGAAACTTACGTACCCGAAGATGGGTAAAAGCTCGTAAAAAGTGTCCTCGAACAAGAAAAAAAAGGAGAAGAATCATCAATAAGGATCCTATAACGTGGATAACGACCATCGGCCACCCATATTCCCCTCGATGTTAGATCAACGCTCGTTTATGGTCCGACCCATAGAAACGTGCCGTCCTGTTCGATGGACGAAACGAGTCTGTTTTATCTATGAAATATTAAAATCACTTTACGACACCGTGAGCTCTCGAGTCCCGATGGAGCCCTCGTATTCTCCTCGGCGAAATCTTTCGAAAAGAGTTTTTGAATATTCCTGAATGAACAGGTGGATTTCGGTCGGGGAATCGTGAGCTTCGCCCTCGAGGGCAAGGATATTCGCGTTAAAACCTTTTGTTATTTATGAAACAATTCGCTGTGCACGTAACGGCGATCCTACGTGACTGGAATAGGATTTGGCTTAGAATTTATTGTGGAATTAGTAGGAGGATTTGCTTGGTTACTACAGTCGAGCTGTTTATTGTTCGACTTTGCCAGATCCACTGGAGACTGGAATCTTACTGATACCAGTGGATTGGTAAATTGAAAATCTTGTATTAATTATGCTCTCTTAATGCATTTCGTACATTTGCCATTTTACGTACTTCATGAGATAGTTTAGGGAGTATATAGGAATGTCATCATATAGCAATGTCATCATATAATAATGTCATCATATAGTAATTTCATCATATAGCAATGTTATCATATAGTAATTTCATCATATAGTAATTTCATCATATAGCAATGTCATCATATAGCAATGTACGTACTTCATGAGATAGTTTAGGGAGTATATAGGAATGTCATCATATAGCAATGTCATCATATAGTAATGCCATCAAGTGATAATATCATCATATGGTAATGTCACCATATGGCAATGTCATCATATAGCAATGTCATCATATAGTAATGTCATCATATAGCAATGTCATCGTATAGTAATGTCATCAAATAATAATATCATCATATGGCAATGTCACCATATGGCAATGTCATCATATAGCAATGTCATCATATAGCAATGTCATCATATAGTAATTTCATCATATAGCAATGTCATCATATAGTAATGTCATCATATAGCAGCAATGTCATCATCATCATATGGTAATGTCACCATATGGCAATGTCATCATATAGCAATGTCATCGTATAGTAATGTTATCATATGATAATATCATCATATGGTAATGTCATCATATGATAATATCATCATATGGTAATGTCATCATATATATAATGTCATCGTATAGTAATGTCATCGTATAGCAATGCCATCATATAGCAATGTCATCATATAGTAATGTCATGATATAGTAGTGTCATCATATAGGAATGTCATCATATAGCAATGTCATCATATAGCAATGTCATCGTATAGTAGTGTCATCATATGATAATATAATCATATGGTCATATCATCATATATATAATGTCATCATATAGTAATGTCATCATATAGGAATGTCATCATACAGCAATGTCATCGTATAGTAATATCATCATATGGTAATGTCATCATGTATATAATGTATAGTAATGTCATTATATAGCAATGTCATCATATAGTAATGTCATCATTTTGTTTGGAAGCAAAAGTTCTGTTCAAACATTCAATTTATAAAACATTTCACAGATAATCATGGTACAAAAGTCATGAAAGTGTTCATCAATATATTTTAAACCTGTAGATCACTAAGGACCTACAAGTCAGTATATAAAGTCCGATGCGATTCAACATGAACTCCAAAACGTGATGAAGAGATAAAAGGATGGTAACCAGCCCGATTAGCAGACTTGACGAGTTCATAGTAGCGAGACGGACAAGAATGATAACGCAATTAGACAAAGTAGTTTCGATTCGCAGGTCTCTTCGATTATCAGGCAGGTCTGAATGTAATCATTAACCCTTTGAATCTTGAGAGTCGTACGAGACAACATACTGCGGTCTGCTGCTATTACACACATCTTTCCTGATTACTCTGGCCGCGGTTTATGAACCCGAGCGACCCCCATTTCCATACCCAAAATGCGAATTCTTCGTCCGTGTTCTCTTTTTTCCAGCATCGTCCTCTCTTTGCTCGGCGGAGCGCTTTGTGAAATACGCTCGCGACGTGTCAGGACGCTCGAGAGCCATTCTAATTCGAGCTCAAGCGACGTTAACGAGTTCCCCACCTAGCGCACGGAAAACGCCGCGTCCCATTTTATAATGCTACTACAATTCAGACGGCTTCCGGTCTACTTAAAATTCTTTTCGACACTGCTACACGCGCCGATGCGTACGATTTTTCTTTACTCTGCGCGGAAACGCCAAGAACTTTCCGCGCAAATCTACGACCTATTTTGAATGTTTAGAAACTTCCGAATGTTTAGAAACTTATAAACTTGAGGTCTGAAGAATTACACACTTGATTGAGTATCTGAGGATTTGGAATCTGACAACTTAAGGTAGCAACTTGAGAACTTCATATGCTAATTTAGAAACTTGAGGTTTTGGAAGTGTGGGAATTTGGAATTTGAAGATGTGGGTACTCAAAAACTTGGGGAGGTAGTAACTTAAGAATGTAATTGGGAATTTTAAGACCTTGTGAGATTGGAAATTTAAAAATTTAGGATTGTGCACCTTGTGAATTGATGCACTCAAGATTTAGTAAATTGCAAGTTCAAAAACTTGAGAATATGAAGCGTCAGCAATGTATCTACAATCTGAACATCTGCGAAAGAACCTACCTTGAGAATCTGAAAATATAAAAAAGTAAGGAACTTACAAATTTAAAAAGTTAGAAATTTGTGAGTGAAGTGCCTAAGACAATTGTTCCACCCTGGCAAAATAAACGCTAACAATTGATAACTAACCCTGGGACGTAACCTAGATAAGAGAATAATGTCGCAGGATTTGTAGCCGCGAGTGTAAGTAGGGAGCCATGGCGAACGAGTTCAGGAGGAAACGCGAGCATCGTTGCGTCACGTCTGCTTCGCAACATTCACTTCACTGCGCGACTAATTAGCATCCTCCTCGTTTCCTCGTGAAAACACTGCCGTGTACACACACGACGTCGCGGCGCCTGGTTTGCTCGGTTTTACGCGACATCAAACAGTGCAGGATCGTGCACACGCACACACCGACGCATTCGGCTGGATAACTCTGATAATTATTGTACGCGAAATGTGCGACTACGAGCCAACTAGGTCTCGGGACCTCTTTGAAGCTCGCCTACTCGAGCGATTTCCGTTTTAAGCGCTCTCGCTTTTGTACCGCGAGATATACGCCGGGAGTGCTGCCTACTCCGATCGCCACAAGGATCTTCCGTTTCCGCTCTTTAAATTAACCAAATTAGCCCTACTGATTATCGTTAATGAATCTGACCTTTGATGCGTTCTTTGGAGTCATTTTGCGGAAAATGGGTTGGGTACTTAACTGAGGTTGTCGGGAGATATAAACCTGCTTTGAGAGCTGCCACATTTTTTAACTTGATAGACGATTTTTTTATAAAGAGGTCTTGTATGTTTTGATAGGATTCAGGGGGAACAATGTTCAACTGCACATGATTGATTGAATGACCCACATCTGGAGAAACATAGATCCAAGGTACCAACTAGATCTGAAGATTACCTGGAACGAAAATACCACCTAACAAAATAATGCCTAAATAATTCGATGTATGGTAATTCGATCCGTGGAAATTCGGTGCGTGGTAATTCGATACGTGGTGATTCGGCGCGTGGTAATTCGATACTTGGGAATTCAACGCGTGGTAATTCGGCACGTGGGAACTCGACGCGTGGTTATTCGGGGCGTGGTAATTCGATCCATAGAATTCTAGTGCATGGTAATTCGATCCGTGGAGTTCCAGCGCGTGGTAATTCAATCCGTCGAGTTCCAACGCGTGGTAATTCGATCCGTGGAGTTCCAGCGCGTGGTAATTCAATCCGTCGAGTTCCAGCGCGTGGTAATTCGATCCGTCGAGTTCCAGCGCGTGGTAATTCGATCCGTGGAGTTCCAGTGCGTGGTAAATCGATACGTGGAGTTCCAGCGCGTGGTAATTCGATCCGTGGAATTCCAGCGCGTGGTAATTCGACCCGTAGAATTCCAACACGTGGTAATTCGATCCGTAGAGTTCCAGCGCGTGGTAATTCGATACGTGGAATCCCAGCGCGTAGTAATTCGACCCGTAGAATTCCAACACGTGGTAATTCGATCCGATTCCAACGCGTGGTAATTCGATTCGTGGAGTTCCAGCGCGTGGTAATTCGACCCATAGAATTCTAGCGCGTGGTAATTCAATCCGTCGAGTTTCAGCGCGTGGTAATTCGATACGTGGAATCCCAGCGCGTGGTAGTTCGACCCGTAGAATTCCAGCGCGTGGTAATTCGATACGTGGAATCCCAGCGCGTAGTAATTCGACCCGTAGAATTCCAACACGTGGTAATTCGATCCGTAGAGTTCCAGCGCGTGGTAATTCGACCCATAAAATTCCAGCGCGTAGTAATTCGATCCGTCGAGTTCCAGTACGCGGTGATTCAACGCGTGGTGACTCGATGCATGGAAATTCGATGCCTGGTAATTCAACAAAGATACATATCCCAAAAAGATGTATCTTAGTCCTACTTCAACATATTCAGAAAAGAACATATCCACATGTCTACATAACTAAACATATCTAAACCTCTCATAAAATGTCCCCACTGATAAAATTCGAAGAAGGAAGAAAATGGTGTCAACGCGAACAGCCATTGACGTACACTCGATTGTGTCTAGCACAGGTTGAAGAGTCCGCAACGATGCAGCCAATCGGAATTCGAAAAAAAATCGATTTGCAGCAACACTACACGTTGGAACACGATGCGAGTTTGCGGGCAGAGTTTCGAACCAATTAATTCCATCTTCACTCTGTATGCTATCGTTATCATCGAATCGATTAACAGCGGTGTCGCGAAGCTCGATTTCAATCGAAAGAGCACTGGACACTGTTTCGAAACTGACGTTCAAGTTGCTAATTGACACCGATAAATGATAGCTGAATGACTGGAAACACTTTCGGGTCGATTTGTTAATTGTAACGAAATGATTTAGGTTGGAATACTAAACAATGGATTCTGGGGCAAACTGAATTTTACAGGATATTTGCTGGACAGCTTAAGAGTTTCTAGCTCTCTCAGATAGGATTCGCAATTAAGAAGTAAATACGGATCTCGTGTAAACGATTCCTGCTTCTAAATTTGGGACGCAATAAGTTTGGATAACTCTGTTAACTTTCCGAATTTGAACTGAAATTACTGCATTAACAAACTGGCATAACTATCTTCCATATTTCGGCAATTACCAACATCTTGAAGAACATTTTCTTAAATCTGGAAAATTAAAAGAACATTATGTCTGTATCAAAAATTACAATTCTTAAGCAATTTTATGAACATTATTTTCTTAAATCTGGAAGATTAAAAGAACATTATGTCAGTATCAAAAATTACAATTCTTAAGCAATTTTATGAACATTATTTTCTTAAATCTGGAAGATTAAAAGAACATTTGTGTCTGTATCAAAAATTACAATTCTTAAGCAATTTTATCTGAGATGCAAAAAAAAAGAAGAGAAGATGAATGGTACGCTAATTCGTGTAACAGAAGAATATAAGTGACCATAAAGCGATGACTGTTCGCCATTAAGAGATTGCGTTACGAGGGTCTTTAATATCCTCCGAACAGGGGAAGAAAGCAGAGATAAAAATAAATACTGGCAGTCCTTTTCCTCACTCCACCCACGCGACGAAAGTCAATTTGTGTTCCGCTCCTTTGCTATTGCTTTCATCGTTTTTCGACAAATCTCGCGCCGCTATTATCACACAACGATCACGTCGTTGCCAGGACTTTCGACTCGTGACTCGGGTACCAAACCCGTGATCAGCAACCGGAGCTCCTTCGTAATTATTAACACGCTTTTGTTGGGTTATTACCGGGATTCGAGGTATAATCTCTCCCAGAGAACTTGGTAGATATTTCTGACTATTGATGAGACTGTTAAACTCATCATATAAACTTTAATCAAAAATTGAACGCCAAAGAAATTCAAGTCTGAACTTAACACCTCTTATGATCTAAGATTACCTAATTCTTAAATTAGATGTTATGAACATATGCTGCATATATCTTAGACATGATCTTAATATACGATAGCTTATCTTTAGTTCTAACATTGAGAAGTTGATCCAAAAATTTGAGACGATCTAATTATCAACAGGCAAGTTTATAAACCTCAAAACTCTGAAAGATTGAAGATTGAAGAACGAGTGACGAATATTTTATCACGCGCAATTTAATAAACTGCGCTTACAACGAGACGAGTATTTAATGTATGTAGGTCGTCTCCGTATAAGGTTAATGAGAAAAACGATAAAAAATCGTGTCAGTAGCTTGACGATTGCCAGGCTCGTCTCGCATGGTCTCGGCGGAAGAAATCGTTGCCACGTTGAAATAGCATGCGATGCACGTAAACCGCCGGTCGATTACGCGTCACTGCAACCGAGTTCCCAAGGAAATAAGAAATTTTCCCTCTCTCGGATTTGTGCGGATCTCGCGGGATGCGACGAACGCATTAAAATGCACGACAACGGCCCACCGGTAGATCTTACAGTGACGACTGCGAGCTGACAATGGCAATATCGGGGAATGAAATGCAATGTAATAGGAGGATTGTGTGTCTTTCGAAACGGACAGTTTTCGCCATTTTCATTGTGCTATCATGAGAAGATTGTGATTTTAAAATTAGATAGGGATATACAGATCCCAAGGTGACTATTTGCAGTATTTGGGTCCTCAGGTATTCAGATGGTTAGCTAGGATAGGTAATACGTGATAGGAAATAGTGCAAATTCTGCAGATTCCAAATTCTTGCGCGTGGAATTACGGGGCGTGGTATTACGGCACGTAGGATTCACGTTGTGTGGAATTACGGCGCGTAGGATTCTGGACGCGTGGAATTATGGCGCGTACAATTCATGATGCGCGGAGCTATGGTGCGAGGAATTACGGCGCGTAGGATTCAGGACGCGGGGAATTACGGCACGTAGAGTTATGGCGCGTGGAGTTACGTTGCGTTAAATTCACTAACTATGGAATTGCCACGCGTGGTATTGCCACGCGTAGAATTATGGCGCGTGGAATTGCCACGTGTGGAATTATGGCGCGTGGAATTGCCACGCGTAGAATTATGGCGCGTGGAATTGCCACGCGTAGAATTATGGCGCGTGGAACTTTCACGCGTAGAATTATGGCGCGTAAAATTGCCGCGTGTGGAATTATAGCGCGTGGAATTGCCACGCGTAGAATTATGGCGCGTGGAACTGTCACGCGTGGAATTATGGCGCGTGGGATTATGGCGCGTGGAATTATGACGCGTGGAATTGCCACGCGTAGAATTATGGCGCGTGGAACTGTCACGCGTGGAATTATGGCGCGTGGGATTATGGCGCGTGGAATTATGACGCGTGGAATTGCCACGCGTAGAATTATGGCGCGTGGAACTGTCACGCGTGGAATTATGGCGCGTGGGATTATGGCGCGTGGAATTATGACGCGTGGAATTGCCACGCGTAGAATTATGGCGCGTGGAACTGTCACGCGTGGAATTATGGCGCGTGGGATTATGGCGCGTGGAATTATGACGCGTGGAATTGCCACGCGTAGAATTATGGCGCGTGGAACTGTCACGCGTGGAATTATGGCGCGTGGGATTATGACGCGTAGGATTATGACGCGTGGATATTGCCACGCGTAGAATTATGGCGCGTGGAACTGTCACGCGTGGAATTATGGCGCGTGGGATTATGGCGCGTGGAATTATGACGCGTGGAATTGCCACGCGTAGAATTATGGCGCGTGGAACTGTCACGCGTGGAATTATGGCGCGTGGGATTATGACGCGTGGGATTATGACGCGTGGAATTGCCACGCGTAGAATTATGGCGCGTGGAACTGTCACGCGTGGAATTATGGCGCGTGGGATTATGACGCGTGGAATTGCCACGCGTAGAATTATGGCGCGTGGAACTGTCACGCGTGGAATTATGGCGCGTGGGATTATGACGCGTGGAATTGCCACGCGTAGAATTATGGCGCGTGGAACTGTCACGCGTGGAATTATGGCGCGTGGGATTATGACGCGTGGAATTGCCACGCGTAGAATTATGGCGCGTGGAATTATGGTGCGTGAAATTACCACGCGTGGAATCCCAAATTCCAAATTCCCGAAATTCCAACCTAAGCACACCTAATCTACCATAGGTGTGGTACAACAAAATAAAAATTCTGCTTGAGAAACCCTGCGGACCGTACCTAAATCCCATGAATAAGGGTTAAGTACGATCAAGAGCTCGAATCCAGACATCGTGACATCAAATCATCCGCCATCGACTCAACTGATTCGCAGCACAATGGCATCAATATTTTATCACCAGTCACACGACATTTACAATGGTTGGTAAACAGTAACAATAAGAGCATCCTATCAAGGACAAATAATCCGGGCGATCAATCATCGGTCCATGTCCGATCAGTCCACATCAATCGCGATTGCGAAGTAGGACGATACACGGATAAAAAGGGAACGGGAAAAGAGCTTGGAAAAAGGCCAGCACTTTTGTGTCGAGCACAATGCGAACCGCACTGACTCAGTCACATCGAACGGCGTTTCTTCTCGTTGGGAAGGATATTCGATCCTCGAAAAACGATACGTAACGAAGAGAACGATCGGGGAAACACGACTAGCTGCGAAACAACACGAAGCATCGAGGAGAAAATGGATCTGCGGGTGTGTAGATCTCGGACCGATACACTGCAAGAAGAACCCCGAACAAGTCGTGGAACGTTGTATCGGGAACCATTTCACGAGATACAAGAATCGTGACGCAACACGTCCTCCTCCATGTCGGGTTACGAATAGGATTCTACTCTTTTTCGTTGTTCAACACCAATCTGTTGTTTTTATTTCGTCTTCTGTTCCGTTGCCTTTGAAGAGGATACTCCTACGAGTCTCTCTCTGTTCTCCCAAACTTGATTCTTTTATTTAATAACTCCCTTTGTACCGTTCCACTGTGAACCCGAAACAAACTCGTCGACTACGTGGACGGTTTACTTCTACGGTATTGCATTGTGAATAAAACATTTCCAGCGTGAGGGACGCTGCAATGAGATAACGGAGCTTCAGGTATTTCTCTGGTAGTCACTGGATGCAATTTACTGCTTTTCAGTGTATCGCATTCTTTCAGATGTACTATATACTTTTAATGAAAATAAGATTGGTTAGGAACATCGCGGGGAATGTCTGGTGTCGGACGTCGCCGACGCGTTCTTTGTTTCGCTGTAACGGATGCTATAGTCTTATTATACTGGGGGTTTATTAAAAATGCAGTTTTGCAAGCTTTCGTTGGAAATTATAGATGGTATTGATGGTGCAACATAGTTTAGATTTTCAGATTTTCAGAGAGATGTAGGGTAGTACTCAAAATTATGAAATTTTCAAATTCTCGAGGGACTCCAAGGTCTTGGAAAGGATTTTCAAGGTTCCAATGTTCCCCAAATTCCAAATATTCCAAGTTCCAAGCACCTAAAATTCCAAATTCACCAAATTCCCACGCGTGGAATTACGACGCGTGGATTTACGGGGCGTAGATTTCACGATGCGTGGAGTTATGGCGCGTGGAATTACGGCGCGTAGGATTCAGGACGCGTGGAATTACAGCGCGTAGAATATACGACGCGTGGAGTTATGGCGCGTGGAATTATGGTGTCTAGGATTTACGACGCGTGGAGTTACGGTGCGTAGAATTCACTATGTGTGGAATTGCCACGCGTGGAATTGCCACACGTGGAATTGTAATGCGTAGAATTATGGCGCGTGGACTTGTCACGCGTGGAATTATGGCGCGTGGAATTGCCACACGTGGAATTGTAATGCGTAGAATTATGGCGCGTGGACTTGTCACGCGTGGAATTATGGCGCGTGGGATTATGACGCGTGGGATTATGACGCGTGGAATTGCCGTGGAATTGTCGCGCGTGGAATTGTCACGCATGGAATTATGACGCGTGGAATTGCCACGCGTGGAATTATGGTGCATGGAATTGCCCCACGTGGAATTGTAATGCGTAGAATTATGGCGCGTGGACTTGTCACGCGTGGAATTATGGCGCGTGGGATTATGACGCGTGGGATTATGACGCGTGGAATTGCCACGCGTAGAATTATGGCGCGTGGAACTGTCACGCGTGGAATTATGGCGCGTGGGATTATGACGCGTGGATTGGAATTGTCGCGCGTGGAATTGCCACTCGTGGAATTATGGCGCGTGGAATTATAGCGCGTGGAATTGTCATGCGTGGAATTCTGGTGCGTGGAACTGCCACACGTGGAATTATGGCGCGCGAAATTGCCACGCGTGAAATTATGGCGCGTAGAATCCCAATTCCAAATTCCCCAAATTCCAAATTTCCCAAATTAGAAACAAGCCCCACAAACAGCCAATCAATGTTCGATAACGAAAAGTTTCTTAAGAGAATCTCACGCTCGAGCAGTTGAGCACGATTTTATCTTCATTTCTGTCCGTGCCAGTCGCATTCGTCGAAATCTCGTTTCCTCTTTTCGCTGTGTCTTTATTTCTCGGTTTTGCCAGCGAATCGGTAAATAATTTATGAACCACTGTCCCTGCACGATTTCACGGTGCGACGCATTCGAAGAAAAATTCGGTCGAAGCTTGCGGTGGCAGCGGGACGCCGTCTCTTTCGATTTGCTCGAGCAAAGTGTGCCGTACTTCCGGTACGTTCCAGGAAATCGGGTATTTTCGAGGCAGAGGAATCGCCACCACGATACTGTCGTGGGGTTCCTCGCTATTTTCTGAGGTTACGACCAACTTAAACGTGCTTCATTCGCTTTTATACAACCCTCGATCGTGTTACCGTGACTCTACGTAATAATTCTTTCAGGCTATTAGGGTTGCTTTCTCCCACGTCGATCCTGTTTGCTTTCGATCAATCTTATCTCGCGTCGCGGAAAACCAATTTCACGATTTATCTAGCTGGACTGCTCTTCGCTGATTATGTTGCCTCCTCGGTTAATTGTAGCGAAATTGATTATTTTTTGTGGGGTATGTGATACTGAAGACACACTTGATTGAAGAGATAAGCAATGCTTTTCGATAAAATATTGTAGGAGATTATTTTCCTTGTATCATTGCCCCCTTTTATTGTACTGATTGATAACCTCAACTTGATAATAAAATTTGATAACCTTAAGTTTTTCGAGGATAGTCATTTTATGTGTTGAAAATTTACTTGACGTCTATTTCGAATGAGAGATGAAATAATTATTGATAATTTGCAAAAGTATACATAAAAATACGAGTGTCTTTAAGGAAAAAGAATCTGTAAATCATCCTCGCTTCATATAAAGAATGACACGATCTTTATCCACTCGCGTGTTCAATTGTTTTCTCTGTTTCCGTGAAATTTGTACCTTGGTGGTGGAAGAAACTTGGCAAAACATTTTTCAACTATCGTTTCTTTCCGGGATAATATTATGGAGGAAAGAATAGAATTACAAGAAAGCTTTCACGGTGACGATGTTATTTTCTCGTGAAATACGATTCAGACAGCTATTGTATTACCACTAGGGATGTCATAGGCAACCATCACTCACTTAGCAGATAACCTAGAATTATGTAGAATAAGACGAATCGTGGAAGCAGCAGCTGGCTGCGACTGCAAAAGTCTCCAGTTCGATTTCCGCTGCTTCTCGGGATCTTGCAGTAATTTGCATCTCTGAAGAATTATAAGTCAGCGCTTTAAGTTAGGCCAAGTGACGAGCTATGTTCGCAGTGTAACAAATTTTCAAGTCCGAGAAAATTGTTAGATTTCATAATTTTGAAGTTCTTAAATTTTATAATTATAAAGTTCCTTTTCTAACTTTCTGAATCATCAAGTCTTTACAATCTTCAGTTCCTTAAATCCTGCAATCTTGAATTCCTAAAATCTCAAAGTTCTTAAATCCTTAAATTTCCAAGTCGTTAAGTATTTATTTAATATTTCCCAAATCTCCAAATTGTCAAATTCTTCAAGTTTCAATCTTCACAATATGAGTCAGACAACCTCTCAGACACGAAATCGAATAAGATTCATTGTGGACTTGAAATTCGGCAAACAAAAGCACTTAGTCTGTTCCTCCAGTTTCGCAAACACTCGTTTGCATTGCTCGAGGGGTCAAAAAAACCGGCGAGCTCCACTGCAACTTCTTCGTCGTGGGACTTTAATATCCGCCAACTAAGCAGAAACTTTGCTGGCCAGCCTCGAGGATCGCTCCAAGCATTTTCCACGGCGTTTAGAAGCTTTTAATATCTGGATTGAAGCTGGCTTTTGACGACTGATTACATGGCAAAATAGACGTGAATGAAATGAAAACGCAGATGTAGAAGAAACGTTGATACATGGAATACTTTGTGTAAGAAGAAATTTCAATTTAAGAGAAATTCAGAACTGCGAGGAATCTAGATCCAAAGAAAATTTGGACATTGGGGAAATTTAGATTGAGAAATGGTTTGGATTTGGAGATTACCTGGACAAATCGAGGTACAAATCACATCTGGAAAAATTTGGACCCAAGGTACCACCTAGATCTGAAGATTACCTGGACCCAAAATACCACCTAACAAAATACTGTCTAAACGCGTGGTAATTCGACGCGTAGTAATTCAATATGTAGTGATTCGGCGCGTGGTAATTCTACGCGTGGTAATTCGATACGTGGAAATTCGACGCGTGGTAATTTGATACATGGAAATTCGATGCATGGTAATTCGATATGTAGAAATTCGATGCGTGGTAATTCGATATGTAGTGATTTGGCGCGTGGTAATTCTATATGTAGTGATTCGGCGCATGGTAACTCTACGCGTGGTAATTCGATACGTGGAAATTCGACGCGTGGTAATTTGATACATAGTAATTTGACCCATGGTAATCCGGTGCGTGGGAACTCGACGCGTGGATATTCGGTGCGTCGTAATTCGATACGTGGTAATTCCGCGCGTAGAATTCCAGCGCGTGGTAATACGATCCGTGGATTTCCAGCGCGTGGTAATTCGACCCGTGGAGTACCAGCGCGTGGTAATTCGACGCGTAGAATTCCAGTGCGTGGTAATTCGATCCGTGGAATTCCAGCGCGTGGTAATTCGACGCGTAGAATTCCAGCGCGTGGTAACTCGATCCGTGGAATTCCAGCGCGTGGTAATTCGATCCATGGAGTCACAGCGCGTGGTAATTCGATCCGTGGAATTCCAGCGTATGGTAATTCGATACGTGGTAATTCGACCCGTAAAATTCCAGCGCATGGTAATTCGATTCGTAGAGTTCCAACGCGTGGTAATTCGACGCGTGGAAATTCGGTGCATAGTAATTCACCAAAGATCTATATCCCTAGAGAACCTAGTGTGAACCTACAACTAAGAAAATCTGAACTTGCAGAACTTCTCTACGAAAGTTAATTTCTAAGGTCAGAAGAGTGCAGTATTGCAACCACGTTGTAGACATCCAGAAGGAAGAAATGTAAGAACGAGATTAGGTTGAAGGATTGTTCAGCGAACATCTAGGAGTAATTGCAGCATGTCTTCGTCCGTCGTTCCCGAGATCTCATCGAGATCTCGATTCCAGCCGGCAGCCTTTCGTGGATTCGTGATAATCTCGACTCTCATCTTCTCTCTCCCTCCCTCTCCTTTTAGTCTCCTCTTATCACGTGCCAGGAAATCCGATTGTCGAACGTTATTCCATTATCTGCATCGACTGGTAACGTTCAAAGGGAATTAATATTCGGATATTTGATTGCTGGTGTTTCGAGGTTACCATTGAAACCGGTGCACGGTAGTAATGAGACGGGCCAAAGTACGAGGATAAATGGCGTGCGAAAGGGGAGGAATTATGTCTCATTTATTAATTCGATATAATTGCCAGTGTCGCCAGGGAGTAAACGAGATTAAAAACGAACGAGAACGGGAATGAAATTCCACGGCCAGTGGTGACCGTCTAACGTGTTTATTTTAACAACGCCCTCGGCTCATGCATAAAAGATTAAGGGCGTTTAAAATTTAAATGTGGCTCGATTAAAAAAGCCAGACAAAGAAATACCGAAAGAGAACCTCCTCTCGTGCTAATGATCCTCTGTTCGTATTCTTTATACATCTCTTCTTGGGCAAACATTTTTCTTCGTGTAATCGCGTAATCACGATGGCACCGGTTTCTCGGTTAGCTATTTTAAATGCTTTGCACTTGCCTTTGGCCAGTTGGCAAATAAACGAACATTAAAGGTGCATCTGTTTTAACGCTTTCGCGTGGCGCGTGGGAATTCGACTTGTGGTAATTCGATGCGTGGTAAGTCAATTCGTGGTAACTCGATACGTGGAAATTCGACGCGTGGTAATTTGATACATGGAAATTCGATGCGTGGTAATTTGATACATGGAAATTCGATGCGTGGTAATTTGATACATGGAAATTCGATGCGTGGTAATTTGATACATGGAAATTCGATGCGTGGTAATTTGATACATGGAAATTCGATGCGTGGTAATTTGATACATTGATACATGGAAATTCGATGCG
>NW_003797249.1:417679-478594 GCF_000220905.1 Megachile rotundata
GCGTGGTAATTTGATCCTTGAGTATTCGGCGCGTGGTAATTCGATATGTGGTGATTCGGCGCGTAGTAATTCGACGCGTTGTAATTTGATCCTTGAGTATTCAATGCGTGGTAATTCGATATGTAGTGATTTGACGCGTGGTAATTCTACGCGTGGTAACTCGATACGTGGAAATTCAACGCGTGGTAATTTGAAACATAGTAATTTGACCCATGGTAATTCGATGCGTGGTAATTGTAACGCGTATAAATTCGACACGTGGTAGTTCTAACGCACCGAAGTTCGGCGCCTGATCGAAATTCTTGACCAATATAATTGACCAAGAAAGAACTAAAATTGTTAACCAAATAGTAAGTAAAAGATTGCTCAACAACATATGGAGGCCACAGTGTGTGAAATGTTAAGAGGCAGAGATGGAAGGTAGAGAACGATGTAGACTCTTTAGACAATCATGAGGCTCGTAACCATTGTCGCCAACTACGTGCTGGGTTTATGTCCTAGTGAAAAAAGTGCCCCTTGAGATTTAGTGAAAGCAAACGGCCGTACTTCTGGTGTCCCTTACATTCACCGGAAGTCAACGTAACTTCGCAGCTTAATGCCTCGATAGGGATACTTTCTACACGAGTGATTCGAGACAAGAGCGTCGTCCCTGGTGAAATGCGTAGTCAGCGATGAAGACGAGTGCATCTTGAACAATATACATGTAGACGTACTAAACAGTTAACAACCTTTCTGTCCTTTGCATTAAACAATTTTTTAAATATTGCAGTCAAAATAAAATACTTCCTTAAAATAGAAATAAAAATTTAATTATATGGATGTATGATTTATTGTGATTTCTTGCGATGATACTTTTAAAGAAGAAATAAGGTAGTGATATTACAAGATTATTAATATCATTGAAATGGATTGAATTCAATAAGAAGTAGAAAGGTGCGAAGCAATGGGGATGTCTAAAGCCGAAGGACATTATCAGCGGTTTGACCGTCGGGAATCCGAAATCAAAACTCCATTCAAGAACGTGCTGTTCGATCGACAATTTCGTTTTTCCTTTTCTCCTCTCGCCCTCGAAATTACCCCTTTGTCCGACGACTGACGTCGAGAGGGCGACGACAAAGGAGCAAACCGCTGGGGCGTCGAGCTGTTGTCATTTTTTATCTTCGCTCGTTATCGGCTCCCTGTCGTTCTGGAAAACCGAAAAACGACGAAACAAGCCTGGTAAACGGATGGACTTTTGCTTCGGCGATGAATGTTCGTGTAATATGCTTGATGAGAATTTTGAGATGCGAAGATAGGAATTGTGACTCAAGTACTTGGAGCAGAAGTTGATTATACTTGTAGCTGTTTGTTATGTGGATCGGTGCTATAAGAGAGGTGGGTGCAGTTCGATTCAGTGATATGCGTTTAGATCTGGATGTGATAGAATGTAATAGACTGCGTTGAATTACGACGTGTTGAAATTTCTATGCGTTAGAATTACCACGCATTACAGTTACCACGCGTTAGAATTTCCACGCGTCGAATTACCACTCGCTAAATCACTACGCATCGAATTACCATGCGCTGGAAGTCTACGGATCGAATTACCAAGCGCTGGAAGTCTACGGATCGAATTACTACGCGCCGGAACTCTACGGATCGAATTACCACGCGTTGGAATTTTGAGGATTGAATTACCACGCGTCAAATTACCACGCATCGAATTACCACGTGTCAAATTACCACGCATCGAATTACCACGCGCTGGAACACTACGGATCGAATTACCACGCGTCAAATCACCACGCATCGAATTACCACGCGCTAGAACTCTACGGATCGAATTACCACGCGCCGAAACTCTACAGATCGAATTACCACGTGTCAAATTACCACGCATCAAATTACCACGCGCTGGAATTCTACGGATCGAATTACCACGCGCCGAAACTCTACAGATCGAATTACTACGCGTTGGAATTCTAAGGATCGAATTACCACGCGTCAAATTACCACGCATCGAATTATCTACGGGTCGAGTTACCACGCGCTGGAATTCTATGGATCGAATTACTATACGCCGAATCACTACGTATCGAATTTCCACGTATTGAGTAACCACGCATCAAATTATCACGCGTTGAATTTCCTACGTATCGAATTACCACGGGTCAAATTACCACGCGCCGAATTACCACTCGTCGAATTATTTGGCCAGATATAATACAATTGCTTGTTGGCAATAGATGCAATATCCTATTAAGTTAAAGTTTATTTAGGATGCCACGTTATGTTATTATTTGAGAAAGGGTGGTCTTGAACAATCGATCGAAATGCAGTTATAGCAAACGATAGTTTATAAAGGTATCCCATTATTTCATGCTTTAGCGAATCGGATTAGAAGGTTTCAGACCATAGTGTGATGACAGATTAACGTCGTCCTCGACCTATAATTCGGTCGAGAGAGGATGATCCGTTTAAGAGTAATTTGCAAGATTTAATTTCCTTCTAATGGAACGTCATCAGTATTCTATACTTGGCGACATTTCTGAACTTATTTTTATGTGACGAACGGGTAAATATATTTCTGCTATATTTTCCAAGATTCTAAATTTCCCAAACCCAAACTTTTGCAATTACTAAAATCTCTCCCATCATTTATCTCTTTCCTAACCACAATCTCCCAAATCGTTTACAAGTTCAGTATTCGTCACCGTGTCATGCAATTACCGTTCCGTCAAATAATAAATCGCAGATTAGTTTTTGTCACTCAAGCAGCGAATCGTTGTCCGGTAACAAGTTCTCGTGTAACTTGTTGGCAAGTTGGTTTCGTCTTTCAGTCCGACATGATAACAAACAACCGCGTGGCAAATAAGTTTGCAACAACTTTCCCACGGAGTTAGCCGGTCTCGTTGCGATTCCGTTTGCCGCCGTTGAATACGATTCATCTCGAGCTTAAATAATCGATGCTGTTTAAAGTTGAACTCGCTGCCGAGCACCTGACGCGAAACTTTCCCGACGGCAATTATTAATAAGCGATTCGATTTTAACGGGATCGAGGCGAGAACGAACGGGTAATCGAGTGGCGATTATTGCGGATTTTAATTGACCAGAATTCCGCTGAAATTGTTTAATTGCAAAGTTCGCTTTCGAGTATATCGCATTTTTCTCGGTGAAGTGCCCCTCCTCGGAATATTGTGATTTAATGGATTGATAGATTGATTTTACCGTAATTAGGTCGGGGTCAAACGTACTTAAACTTCACTTAAGTATACTTCAGAACCTGGTGGACCTTGGAGATGTCCTACAAAAATTTTTGAAGATAAGAAAAATTAGTGCTCTTTTAAATAGAGCAATTTCTTTTGAATTTGAGGAATATTTCAGCTGTTGTTACTCGTATCGTAACGAGAATTTCATACTTAATTTGCGTATGAAGCTGCTATAAAAGTAGCTCACTGTGGAAGTAGCTGCTATAAAAGGCGCTCTCTATGAAAGTAGCTTGCTATAAAAGTAGTTTATGATGTATAAATATTTAAATAGAAAGAAGTAAACATTATTCATTCTAATTTACGTCTACTTACATAAAGTACAATCTTATCTCTATACCTTCTTCTCTAAACCCCAAAATAATTGAAACGAATAATAAAAAAGACCGAACAATTCACAAAGTGGATCGAAACGTGCCGCGACGATAAACTGAAGCTTCTGTTGATGATAGTTCATCGTAAATCCCCGGCATTGTACAGATTTGAAGTTTCAGCCAAACTAATCTAGTGCAACTTGTTGAAAGTCGTTTAATGCGCGCGTCAATTCTTCGGGATTGTCGTTTGAGCTGTCAGCTTACAGTTTCCTCCAAGTCTCGTTCAGATTACACGTTAATTCTTAGTGTCTGTATTCTGCTGCTTCTCACTGATTTCCACTTTGCATGTTGATTGCCAGAAGTTTGCTCGACAGAATTGCCCGAGGACGTGGCTTGTGCAGTGACACAGGTGAATATCTTTTCATAACTTTCCAGCATATTTCCTAGACTCTATTAAACTTCCATTTGTTTTAGCTTTATCCGCAGTTTCTGTTTCTACTTGCGTGGTATTTATTTTTGTTGAAATAGGTGAGTAGGGAATATTACTGTTATGGAATGTTATGGTACATATAGCTGCGCGTTGCATTACTGCGCATTGAGGTTGGTACACGATGCGTTGCTGCGTGTTGGGTTACGGCACATGGAGTTGTAGGTTAGATTATGGCGCGTTGGAATACTACACGTTAGATTATGAGACGTTCCGAATCACCACGCGTTCGATTACCTACGCACCGAATTACCACGCGTCAGATTATCTGCGCATCGAATTACCACGCGTTAGATTATCTACGTATCGAATTACCACGCGTTAGATTACCCACGTATCGAATTACCACGCGTTAGATTACCCACGTATCGAATTACCACGTGTCAGATTACTTACGTATCGAATTACCACATGTCAGATTATCTACGTATCGAATTACCACGCGTTGGATTACCCACGCGTCAGATTTCCTACGTATCGAATTACCACGCGTTGAATTACCTACGTATCGAATTACCATGTGTGAAATTACCTACGTATCGAATTACCACGCGTCAGGTTACCCACGTATCGAATTACCACGCGTTAGATTACCCACGTATCGAATTACCACGCGTTAGATTACCCACGTATCGAATTACCACGCGTCAGATAACCCACGCATCGAATTACCACGCGTCAAATTACCCACGTATCGAATTACCACGCGTCAGATTACCCACGTATCGAATTACCACGCGTGAAATTACCTACGCATCGAATTACCACGCGTCAGATTACCCACGCATCGAATTACTACGCGTCAAATTACCTACGTATCGAATTACTACGCGTCAGATTACCCACGTATCGAATTACCACGCGTTGGATTACCCACGTCCCTAGTCACCACGCGTCAGAATACCTACGTATTGAATTACCACGCGTTGGATTACCTACGCTCCGAATTACCACGCGTTGTATTTCCACGCGTCAAATTACCTACGCGTCGAATCACCACGCGTTGTATTTCCACGCGTAAAATTACCTACGCGTCGAATCACCACGCGATGTATCGCTACGCGTTAAATTACCTACGCCTCCTATTACCTTGCGCAAAATTACCTACGTCCCGTATTACCACGCGCTGTATAACCACGTCCCATATCACCACGTTAATCTACCTACTCCTCTTGTCTCACCAATGCAAATATCTTCCCCCCACATATTTATTCAAATATTTCCTATATTTCATTAAATATCCAATCTCTAATGTGTCCCGTAATATAAAAATGTCACTTTACCCGAATTTACCCCAGTTCGCTTAGTCCAGAAATCTCTCGAACAAGGACTGATAGCGTTCAATTAATTGAAACGTTTACCGAGCAACTTATAACGCAGTTAGTTCGATCCGACAGATCGTACTGACCCATTTTGATGGTCACGTTGTATCTGTATTATACTCAAAGCACGCCTGATCGGTGTTTGACCAGTCCTACTAATTGGTTCGTCTGATCAGGGAATTGTCAAGGAAAGGCGCTCTTCCTATTAGTCGTGTAATCAATATTCAGTGGTCTGTTCTACACAACGTTATCCTAAAAGGGTTCTCATGTCGGCTACTGTGATTTCTATCTTTGAAATGAGGTATGTAGAAGTATGAGTGATGTAGTAATTCGATCTTAGCCTTTGTGATGTTCATAAATATGTAACACATCTATGCTCTGTCTCTTTGCTTTCCTACTTGTGTTGTTCCTATTTTATAACATTTATTATTGTGAAGTCAAATTTTCCTGGTACTTTTTAATTGACATTTAGAAGATGTCTCAAGATAAAGAGAACTACGTTGAATGACATAACGTAATTTTTCTTTTAACAAAAATTACTCATGATGTTTGACCTAGTCTCATTTGATGTCCAACCAAATAGTCCCATTTCTATTTACTCAAGTAAATAGTTGTTTATAACTAGTGCCAGGAGCGAGACTATCTCGAATTGATTTATTTAATTTGCTTCGAGACACCGTATTATTGTAGGAACTACAACAATAACGAGGTAAATAGAACCAATTAATTCCCCCTTTCACTGGAGAGTAAGTTGGATAGAGCCGTAGTACTCGAGGTCATTTTCATAAATGCCGAGTTTCCTGGAGCGTTGAACAAGTTCGTCCTCTAGAGCAGCCGTAACTTTCGTGTACAGCAAAGATGGATGGGTGTTGGGCCACACTATGGGTTATCACGGGCACGCCTAATAAGGTTCCGTATGCGACGAACGAATAGAATTACGCTTCTAGCAAGTTTCCGGTGGGAAAATTATCTCAAGTTATCGAACACGAATTTGTTGTATTCTATGTTCTTAAACTCTCAGATTCGTAAATTGTCGAAGTATCATGTTTCTGCTCCTTCGAATTTTTAAATCTTCAAATTCTTGAGCACACAAATTTTTACCTTGCAAATCTCTAAATTTTTAAATTACTACACCCTTAAATTCTTAAAACTCTAAATTACTACACCCCCAAATTTCTGCAGCTTCAAATTCCTACATTCATAAATTCCTTAAACCCCAAATCCATAAATCTCCAAATTCCTAATCTTCCAAATCTCTTAATTTCAAAATTCCTACACTCTTAAATTCCTACACCCCCAAATTCTTACACCCCCAAATCCCTAAATCTCCAAATTCCTAATCTTCCAAATTTCTAAATTACCAATTTCTTACACCCCTAAATTTCTTAACCCCCCAAATTCCTAATCTCCCAAATTTCTAAACCCCCAAATTTCTAATCTCCCAAATTTCTAAACCCCCAAATTTCTAAACCCCAAAATTCCTAATCTCCCAAATTTCTAAACCCCCAAATTTCTAAATCTCCAAATTCCTAATCTTCCAAATTTCTAAATTACCAATTTCTTACACCCCTAAATTTCTTAACCCCCAAAATTCCTAATCTCCCAAATTTCTAAACCCCCAAATTTCTAACCCCCAAAATTCCTAATGTCCCAAATTTCTAAATCTCCAAATTCCTAATCTTCCAAATTTCTAAATTCCCAAATTCTTACACCCCTAAATTTCTTAACCTCCCAAATTCCAAATCTCCCAAATTTCTAAACCCCCAAATTTCTAGCCCCCCAAATTCCTAATCTCCCAAATTTCTAGCCCCCCAAATTCCTAATCTCCCAAATTTCTAACCCCCAAAATTCCTAATCTCCCAAATTTCTGCACCCCCAAATTTCTAACCCCCCAAATTCCTAATCTCCCAAATTTCTGAACCCCCAAATTTTTAACCCCCAAAATTCCTAATCTCCCGAATTCCCACCCTCCCAAATTCCCACCCTCCCAAATCCCCATCTCCCAAATTACCAATCGAAGCTTCATCGTACAAGACTATCTGCTAATGTTATAAAAGCGATTACATTTTACAGCCAGGTCATTGGCAAGAACGAAGGGAGAATTTCCTCGAAAAGTTAAGTGAAACTGCTAGCCGTACTAACCTGTACTATTAGTACTGTTCAACGACACGATATAAGTGTCCCGAAAATAGCATTCGTTCCTTCGACAATGCTATTACACGTTAAAAGCGATTGCCTCGTAACTAGAAATGTTCGACTGCTTCGATGAATTCAAACTTCCACACATACACGTTGTATCGTGTGCACGTGCGCGTTCACACGCGAGTACCGGCGTTTCCTTTCTTGATTGCAGCATCCATTCCAAAGGTAATCAGGTTACTGGAAGGAAGCAATCGTTCCGTTTCCGTTTAGGTACTTTCGACCGGATATAACTTCGATACATTGCGACTGTCTCCACGGGGCTCCAGATAAAGGATCTTTTCGATCGACTTAACGTGTTTTGTCTCAATCTTCAATTTCATTCGCGTTCAACGTTCTTACTACTTGACTTCGTTTTCTCTTACCGTTTCTTTTACTAATTTTATCTTTTATTCTCTGTTTCAGGTGAGTTCATCGAATTTCTGGGTTTGGGGCTGTTACGTTGGTAAGGACACAATTAAACATTTTATTTTTGTCGTTTGTATTTACGTGTTCACCATTGATGTACGATATATGAGTCCATGATTTTTAATTTTCAAGATTGCTCAATTTCAGTGGACTTTGCACAGAGAAATTAATGTAAGGGTTGCATTAAATTCACCCTTTTCTCAAATTTTATTTTGGTATCATTATTCGTACTGATATTTTCATTGTTAATTACAAGAATAAATTATTGCTATCGATGGATATACATATGCGTCATGATTCCTACGCGCCATAGTTCCACGCATTGTGAATTCCACGCGTCGTAAATCCACGCGCAGTAATTCCACGCGCCGTAACTCCACGCGTCGTGAATTCTACGCGCCGTAGATCCACGCGCCATAATTCCACGCGCCGTAACTCTACGCGTCCCGAATCCTACGCGCCGTAATTCCACGCGCCCCAAATCTTACACGAAGTAATTCCACGCGCCGTAACTCCACGCGTCCCGAATCCTGCGCGCCGTAATTCCACGCGCCATAACTCCACGCATTGTGAATTTTACGCGCCATAAATCCATGCACTGTAATTCCACGCGCCGTAACTCCACGCGTCGTGATTTCTACGCGCCGTAAATCCACGCGCTCTAATTCCACGCGCCGTAACTCCACGCGTCGTGAATTCTACGCGCCGTAGATCCACGCGCCATAATTCCACGCGCCGTAACTCTACGCGTCCCGAATCCTACGCGCCGTAATTCCACGCGTCCCGAATCTTACGCGCCGTAATTCCAAGCGCTCTAACTCCACGCATCATGCATTGTACGCGCCGTAAATCCACGCGTCGTAACTCCACGCATCCCGAATCCTGCGCGCCGTAATTCCACGCGCCATAACTCCACGCATTGTGAATTTTACGCGCCATAAATCCATGCACTGTAATTCCACGCGCCGTAACTCCACGCATCCCGAATCCTGCGCGCCGTAATTCCACGCGTCCCAAATCTTACGCGCCGTAACTCTACGCGTCCCGAATCCTACGCGCCGTAATTCCACGCGTCCCGAATCTTACGCGCCGTAATTCCAAGCGCTCTAACTCCACGCATCATGCATTGTACGCGCCGTAAATCCACGCGTCGTAACTCCACGCATCCCGAATCCTACGCGCCATAATTCCACGCGTTCCGAATCCTACACACCGTAATACCACGCGCCATAGCTCCACGCATTGTGAATTTCACACGCCGTAAATCCACTCACTGTAATTCTACGCATCGTGTATTATTGACTTTAAATTCTGCAAACTGTGCAATTTCAATGAAGGTACATTCTGTTCATAAAGAACAATTAAACTAACATAATTAACTCCTTCATTTCCCTTTCAAATTCCTTGTTCTTTCAAGACTAAACATTTTCTTCTTCTTCGTATTTGTACATGAATTTTCATCGTCATTTACTGAAAAAAAAATCATTGATTGATTTGTTTAACTTCAAATTATAGATTTAAAGTTTGAAGAAGGTTCAGTCTGAATGTAGATTAGGAAAAGAAGGGTTGAACCAGCGTAAGTCTCTGAATTACCCAATAAGAGAAGCGCGAAAGGTTAAATCGATTCCCTGGGTGGTCCCAGCAATTCTCAAACACGGTCGCAAAAATGAGAGGAAGAAAGGACGCGTGATACAGTGTCAGAGTCGCAGTATTTGTCGAGCGAGGGAAGTCCGTTCGAAAGTTTACTATCGCTTCGGGGTTTCTCCTCGCGAAACTTATGTTTTACGCGACGGCCTTCTTGTCTTCTTGAAAAGGTTTCTACGATCTCCATTTCCCACGCGCGCGATTCACCCTCCTCTTTACTCCTTCGGTTCATTCTACTTTTCAATCGGTCGCACATTTCGCGCCACTCTTTTTCCACTCGCTCGGTTTAAATCATTCAACTCCGTTGCGCCTTCGGCGATGCTTAAAAACTTCTTTTGCTGCTTGAAATTTTATATGGGTGCATTAGCAACGTCGTTTATTTATTTTGGTTATTTTGTTTCGAAATGCAATTTCACGCGACTCGACGCGGTTCTGTTTGTTGCGGTTCGACAAATTTCAGTTCTCTGCGTTTCGAATTGGGACTCGACGTGATGCAATTTAGGGATTCAATTCTACTGAAGTTGAAGTTTCAATTCTACGTGTTTGGATTTGAATCGTTTTAATTCGGTGCATTCTACACGTATGAATTTTACATGTTTCAATTATACGCGTGTGAATTCATCGCGTTTTAATTCGGTGCACTCAAATTGTACACATATGAATTTTACATGTTTCAATTGTACATATGTGAAGTCAACGCGTTTCAACTCGACGCGTTCTGGTTCTACACATATGAAATTTTTACGTCCCAATTTCACACATACGAATTCAATGCGATTCACTTCTACATATGTGAGTTCCAAGTTTTTTGCTTCGACTTGTGTACTTCAACGCGTTCCAATTCTACACGTATGAATCTTACACGTATGCATTCGACTCGACTCGTGTTAATACCACACGTCCCTATTCTACATGTATGGATTCAATGCGTTCCAATTCTACACGTATGTTTTTTACACGTTCGAATTTTACACATGTGAACTCAACACGTCCCAATTCTAGACATATGACATCAATACATTTCAGTTCTACACGTATGAATTCAATGCATTTTAGTTGTACACGTATGTTTTTTACACGTTCCAATTTTACACATGTGAACTCAACGCGTCCCAATTCTACACATATGACATCAATACATTTCACGTCTACACGTATGAGTTCCATATGTTTCAATTCGACTCATGCCAGTTCAACGCCTTTCAGTATTTTATATTTAGCCTTGACTATACAAATTATAGATGGACCTAAATTTCAAAACTTGAGTATTAAAAATTTGAATAAGGTTTGTGACATTAGACCTGTGAGTGCCTCACGATGGACACTCGTTAAAGAACAGCAAGGAGTTAAATACCTCACCCTTAATAAAAAGTACGGTTCATTGTAGATTTCCACTTATATTTTCATCTAGAATTACCATCTGTTGTATCAGCAGTGACCACCCTGCATAATAACAGATTCGAGTTCACTCTCAATGAAACAGTTCAGAGTTACTATATGAATAATGCAGAACTTTCGTAATCCGAATTAATGCATTAACGTGGATGGCAAACAAGCGTCGAGACGTCGAGGTGGTGGAAAATGGCTGGCAGTTTTCCTCGAGACTTTCTCGCGAAAGCTGTATACACTTCTCGAGATATCTCGGTTTGCACTCAGGTACAAGAAAGTGCGACGGGTTTGAAATTTCGCCCACGGCGACGCGGAAAAGTCTTAATGGATTGTATCATGTCGCGTTATTCGCGGGCTTTTAAACGAAAGTAGAAAAAGGGGTAAAGGAACGATCGAGTTTATCGTGCGGTGCATCGCTAAAATTAATCGCGAAATTCTTTGTATACCTTGCAGTATGGAACTATGAAACGCTCTCAGAATTTCGCCGTAGTCATCGTTCTGCAGGCGCTGCTTTATTTCTGCGGTCGGGATCTAATGGGAGCTTTGCGCGGTGCACCGGGAACTTTGGAATTTCGGAAATTTGGGATTTGGGGGATATGGATTTTGGGAAATTTGGGATATAGGGGATTTGGATTTTGGGAAATTTGGGATTTAGGGGATTTGGATTTTGGGAAATTTGGGATTTCACGCGCCACAATTTCACGCGCTATGATTCCACGCGTGGCAATTCCACGCGTAGTGAATTCCACGCACCGTAACTCCACGCGTCGTAAATCCACGCGTCGTAATTCCACGCGCCGTAACTCCACGCGTCCGAAACCCTACGCGCCGTAATTCCACGCGTTCTGAATCCCACGCGCCGTAATTCCACGCGCCATAATTCCACGCGCCATAACTCCACGCAGCGTGAATTCTACGCGCCGTAAATCCACGCGCCGTAACTTGTAACTCCACGCGTCGTAAATCCACGCGTCGTAATTCCACATGCCGTAACTCCACGCGTCCTAAACCCTACGCGCCGTAATTCCACGCGTTCTGAATCCCACGCGCCGTAATTCCACGCGCCGTAATTTCACGCGCCATAATTCCACGCAGCGTGAATTCTACGCGCCGTAAATCCACGCGCCGTAACTCCACGCGTCGTGAATCTTACGCGCCGTAATTCCACGCGTCCCAAATCCTACGCGTGGTAATTCCACGCGTCCTGAATCCCACGTGCCGTAATTCCACGCGCCATAACTCTACGCACCGTAAATTCTACGCGCCGTAAATCCACGCGCCGTAACTCCACGCGTCGTGAATCTTACGCGCCATAATTCCACGCGTCCCAAATCCTACGCGCCGTAATTCCACGCGCCATAATTCCACGTATCGTGAATTCCACGCGCCATAACTCTACACACCGTGAATTCTGCGCGCCGTAAATCCACATGCTGCAATTTCACGCGCCATAATTCCCCGCGCCGGAATTTGGAATGTGGAGAATCTGGAATTTGGGGGATTTAGAATTTGTGGAATTTCGAATTTGGGGAATTTGGAATTTGGTGAATTTGTTATTTAGGGAATTTGAAATTTGTTGAACTTAGAATTTGAGGAATTTGTAACTTGGGGAATCATACAACCTTGATAACCCGAATACCAACATAAAAAATTTTCAAAAAAGTCCTAAACGAAAAAATGTAAAAAGTTGGATACTGAAGAATAAAAAATTTGAAAGTTTACATACGTGATCGAACGAAAGTTAACGACGCTAGAAAGTTTCGAAATGATTTAATACATTAGCATATCTCAATGGGGCCAGTCGACAATCAATTATTCCATTTCGTTTGCTTTCGTTGCTCATACTTCTTTCCACTTTCAAACTTCTCACCTTTTCTCTTCTCCTTGAATTTCCTTCGAATCCAACCGGTTTCTCTCTGTCCCTCTTCCGAATTGATTTTCTGTTTCTGCCGCACTCTTCGACCATTTTTCACTCTCCACGAATCTTTCCCTGATTTTTCCCGACCTTCTGTGCACTTCAACTCCTCTATTTCTCTGTGATTCGCCCCAAACACTTCTGGTCTCTTTCATCGCGCCACCTCCCTTTAATTTTCCCCGAATCTCTGCCTCCGTTCTTCCTCTCCAGCTTTCTCTTTTCTACCCTTTCTTCCTTTTTTCTCTCGTCTTCTACCACTGTCCGAGGGAAAATGAACGTTCAACGGTGGAATACATTTACGTTTCGCGGCTGGTGAATGCCTTGTCACGAGACATTTTACTTGAAACTTTGAGGTATCTAACCTATGGAATACCAGGGCTTTGCATCTTGTCACAAAGGACATTTTTAGTGGTATTAATATTGCTGGATCGTAGTATATTCCTCTTTTGTATGTGAATTTTACCTACATTGTTTTACAAACACGTATGTGATTTTATTATGGACATGCACGATTCTATTTGCATAATTTGGGAAGGACATGTATAAATTTTTTTAGGTTATTTTGGAAAGACATGTACAAATTTTATTTAGGTCATTTTGGAAAGAGATACATAAATTTTATTTAAATTATTTTGGACGGACGTGAACAAGTTTTATTTGCATTATTTTGGAAAGACATGTGTGAGCAATGTAAATTTTGTGTACATTAATTTTGATGTTATGACACAAATTAGAGAGCGTTCAATGTAATAGAATTTGGTTGAATTGTCAATCTTCTGAATTGAATCTCTCTGAGTTGTGGATCAGGCAGAATTGAATGTGCTTGAACTGTAGATGTGTCAGAATTGTATTTGCCTGAACTGTGAATGTGGCACAGTTGTATTGAGTTGAATTGGAACTTCTGGAATTGTGCTATGTGGAGTTGGATCTTCCTGGATTGTGGATCTCCCCAAATCGTGCTATGTGGAATTGGACCTTCCTGAGTTGTGGATCTCCCCAAATTATGGACCTCTCTAAGTTATAGATGTCCCCGAATCGTACTATGTGGAATTGGACCTCTCCAAATTGTGGGCCTCCCCAAATTATGAACCTCTCCAAGTTGTGGATCTCCCTGAATTCTGAATCTCCTCAAATCGTACTATGTGGAATTGGACCTCCTCGAGTTGTGGATCCCTCAAATTGTGGACCATCCCGAGTTGTGTATCCCTCAAATTGTGAACCTTCTCGAGTTGTGGATCTCCCCAAGTTATGGACCTCCTCAAGTTGTGGATCTCCCCGAATTGTGGACCTCCCAGAATTGTGGATCTCCCCAAGTTATGGACCTCCTCAAGTTGTGGATCTCCCCGAATTGTGGACCTTCCCGAGTTGTGTATCTCCCCAAGTTATAGATCTCCCTGAATCGTACTATGTGGAATTGGACCTCCCCAAATTGTGGACCTCCCCAAATTATGGACTTCTCCAAGTTGTGGATCTCCCTGAATTCTGAATCTCCTCAAATCGTACTATGTGGAATTGGACCTCCTCGAGTTGTGGATCCCTCAAATTGTGGACCATCCCGAGTTGTGTATCCCTCAAATTGTGAACCTTCTCGAGTTGTGGATCTCCCCAAGTTATGGACCTCCTCAAGTTGTGGATCTCCCCGAATTGTGGACCTCCCAGAATTGTGGATCTCCCCAAGTTATGGACCTCCTCAAGCTGTGGATCTCCCCGAATTGTGGACCTTCCCGAGTTGTGTATCTCCCCAAGTTATAGATCTCCCTGAATCGTACTATGTGGAATTGGACCTCCCCAAATTGTGGACCTCCCCAAATTATGGACTTCTCCAAGTTGTGGATCTCCCTGAATTATGAATCTTCCCGAATCGTACTATGTGGAATTGGACCTCCTCGAGTTATGGATCCCTCAAATTGTGGACCTTCCCGAGTTGTGGGTCTCCCCAAGTTATGGACCTTCCCAAGTTGTGGATCTCCCCGAATTGTGAACCTCCCAGAATTGTGGATCTCCTCAAATTATGGACCTCCCCAAGTTGTGGATCTCTCCAAGTTATGGACCTCCCCAAGTTGTGGATCTCCCCGAATTATGGACCTCCCCAAGTTATAGATCTCCCCGAATCGTACTATGTGGAATTGGATCTCCCCAAATTGTGGACCTCCCCAAATTGTGGATCTCCCCGAATCATACCGTGTCAAATTAGATATCCCCCAATCATACATCTCCCCAAATTGTGAAACTCGAATGACATCTCCGACTTAAATTACCCCAAATTAAATAGCACAACCCCTCGTCCCACAAACCCAGCTACTTGTTAATCAACCCTCACCGAATAATTATAACAACCACCCTTAAAGAACATTTCGTTTGTAAACTCGATACACGAGCCATCAACGTTCGCAATTACCGCTGTGTACCATAATTTATCGCACGAAATTTTCCGATAAAGCGTTTCACAACGAAGGATAATTAATTCCAAGGTAATTAGTTATCAGATACGTTGAAACGTGGCAGCGATCGAACACAATCCACACCCCCTTTGTTTCCGCACAGAGGGATCAGCCACGATAGGTTAATTAACGCAGACAAAATACTCTGTCCAGAATTTTACGACAGTGCGGATTTTAATGAAAGCGATCCTCCGGTTTGAGAGGCTCCGGGCAAGATTAATGCCACGGTATTAGCCACGGTTTAAACCGCCCTTCGAACTTCTCTTTCGGATACCGCCCTTAAACCGGCGACGCTTAAAACGAGGCCCGGTATAATTTAAGCCACCCGCAGAAATAATGCGTACAAATCGGCCCTCGTGTCGGTTCTCTCCTAATAAACGACCTTCACTCTCGCTGCATTTATTCCTTCGAACGGTTAGATGAAATATCGCTCTGTTGCTTTGGCAAAATGATCCCTTCGAGTGGCGCCTCGGAATAAAATTCTGTTGAATACACAACCGTCTAAATCACGGGGAACAACTGTAAAAAATGTTCGTGCAAGTTTTTAGTGCTATACTTTATAGCAGTCGCAATCTGTGAAGTGATGTCCTATTTTGTAGGAATATTAATAAAACCTTCGCACCTTCGTGAGATCTTCAATTTAAAATTGACATCAATTTAAAATAAAAGTTTTCTGCTACTTTTTATGCAATGTCAATTTGTACATTTATATATAAAAATTGTTCTCAAATCGTGCTTTAAATTTCCCGCCAAAGTTCTGAAAGAAGAATCGTTTAACATGACAGTGTGAAACTACAGATAGGAACACGTGAGAAATGGTTGTACAAATTTCGTGAAAGAAAGTTGGAATGGACTGACGATCCCGGGTCAGGTTAACCCGAGAAGTTTGAAGACAGTGATTTGCAAGATTTGTTCGATGAAAATCCAACTCAATCACGGAAAGAAACGTCTGAACAACTGGTTTAAAAGTTGTAATGTATGGGGAAAGTTGAAAAAGAATACAAGATCTGTGATAAAAAATGAGGTATAGAATTAATTTGCACGCGTAATATCAACGTGCATAAATCATTCCCTCTATATTCCCGATCTGTACCCCTTGCATAAATAAATCGCGTGATATTGCCGTTCCTTCGGGTATTATCCCCTTATGTACAAGTTAAGTGTCCACAAAGTTCCAAGCAAATCCACAGACGACACGGATAAGCTTAGTAATTTATTTTCGCGTAAACTTCAGACAACGTTACGCTATTGGAGCCATCCGTGACCCAAATCAGTTTCATAACAACCCTCTGAATACGGATCCGCTTTCGTCGCCCCTTCGAGACAGTTAAGGGTGCGTTTCGATTTGCATTGTGTCGAGGTAACTCTCTTCTCAGTTCGGTAACTCCGGATTTTATTGCGTTGAGTTACGTTATACTAGTTTTCTACTGCACGGAATTCGGTTGTGTCGAATTCTGTCGCATAAAATTCGGTTGTGTGGAATTCTAGGGCTTCGAATTCGGTCATATGGAATTCCAGCGCTTCGAATTCGATCGTATGGAATTCCATGGTGTGGAATTTTAGCGCTTCGAATTCGATCATGTGGAATTCCATGGTGTGGAATTCTAGCACTTCGAATTCGATCATGTGGAATTCCATGGTGTGGAATTCTAACGCTTCGAATTCGGACATGAGGAATTCCATCATTCCAAATTAACTTGCGTGGAATTCCAGCGCCCTGAATTCAGTCGGGTGGAATTCCAGCGCGCCGAATTCGGCCGAACGGAATTCCAGCGCTCTAAATTTGGCCAAGTGGAATTCCAGCGCCCCCAATTCAGCTGAGTGGAATTCCATCGCCCCAAATTCGGCCGAATGGAATTCCAGAGCTTCGAATTCCAGCGCCCCGAATTCGGCCGAGTGGAATTCCAGTACTCCGAATTCCAGCGCCCCGAATTCGGCCGAGTGGAATTCCAGTGCTCCGAATTCCATCGCCCCAAATTCGGTTAAGTGGAATACCAGCGTTTCAAATTCGGATCAGTGGAATTCCAGCGCCCTAAATTTGACCGCGTGGAATTCCAGCGCCCCAAATTCAAACGTGTGGAATTCCATATTCCCGAATTCCATCGTTTGGATTTCCAGCGCCTCAAATTTAACCGGGTGGAATTCTAGCGCCCCGAATTCGGTCAAGTGGAATTCCAACGTCGCAAATTCGACCAAGTGGAATTCCATCATCCCAAATTCGATCGAGTAGAATTCCAGCGCCCCGAATTCGGTGAAGTGGAATTCCATCATCCCAAATTCCGCCAAGGGGAATTCCATCATCCCAAATTTGGTCGAGTGGAATTCCAGCGCCCCGAATTCGGTCAAATGGAATTCTAACGCATGGAATTCCAAGCGCTCCAAATTCATACGTGTAGAATTCCATTTCACCGAATTCCATCGTTCGGAGTTCCACCGTCCCAAATTCGTCCTCCTGGAATTCCATCGCCCCGAATTCAATATATGAAACTCCACCGTTCCAAATTTCACTATCCCAACCTCATCCACATAGAATTCCATCACCCAAAATTCAACCGCGTGGAATTCTATCATTATAAATTCAATCATCCCGAATTCCAACCCTCTCCAATTTCAATCCGTCTAATTCCACTGTCACCACTTGACTCGCGAATTGAATTCCGCCTCCTACAATAAATGAGTATTCCGTTCAAACGCACCCTTAGGAATCTCGATTCCAAGAAGCACATAAACCCCAGGGGAGCTGTCTAACACGATCTAATTCGTCATAACGCGTAACACGAGCACTTGGAAGGGGTATCCACCCCTATTTTCTTCCATTTATACTCGCCACACGACTTTTCAAGCCTCTCGAACTCGCGTCTCTTCTCGGAGTGGCATCCAAACAGGTCTCTTCTCGGAGTTTACCCTTCGCTTAGGCTCGTGTTTGTTCAACACCCTCGGGCTCACCCTCGCGGGGATAAGAAGGCCGTTCGTCGTAGTCTCGACCTTGTTTGTCAGTCATAATATCCTTGGGAACACGAGCCGCTTTCACGGTCGATGTTGTCTATCTCGATCGAGAGCGACGTCGACAAATTCATATCACAGTCGGATGCTCCGGCGGCGTACTCGAAAAGCTTCTTTGATCGTATCTACTACGCTTTGCTAGCTGTGATTGATGCTTCGCGCGTGTTAAATGTCGCTGATAGGCGTGCGCTTTTTTCCTTTCCAACAGCGAGGGTGGCTCGGATGCTTCTGCTAGCATTTCGACGCGATGTCTCTGTTGTCAAATTGCCTGTCTGACAACGCATTGACCCTCGTCACTTGGGAATCAAGTTTGAAAAATGTATGGACGAATGATAGGGGTGGTTTTGTTTGATATTCACTGAATATTGTGGCTTCAACCGTGGCTGCACGCTTCAACAGGTAGACCGAATAACGCTGTTCGTTATTTACTCGAATTTTTATTTCGGTGCTCGAATTTTGATCGTTTGTATTATTGACACCTGACAGCCCCGTTTGAATTTCAAAGTTGCTACACCCTTCGCCTCCTTTAATTTTTTTTTTTTTAATTTTAAGTTTGCAGTTTCTTATCCTGATAGTACCTGGCAACTTTTTACCCCCTTTGATAACCGTTCACGGTTGAAAAGCTGCGGATCTCGAAGATTCGAGTGATCGGGCGCGACAGGGCAGAAATCGGAACACTTTTAAGTGGATTTCGAACGTAAACACCCCGGGAGGATTGGGTCCAGGTTCGAGGAAAGTTTTGAGCGTTCGTCGATGGAACGTTGGAAAGTTTCCCGGCAATTTGCCGTGCGGAACTCAAAGTGAGCTCGGCATCGCTTTCAAATCGACTTGAAAAGCGTGGTGGAACGCAGGCGTGGACGGAATATATCGGTTCTGGAAGCTGACGAAACTTCCGTCCTGTAGCTGAAAAGTTGAGGGAAGCGTCGTCGTCGAGAAATCAAAAGGGACGTGAAAATTAGCTGGCATCACGCGAGTCACGTTGCACAGATTCCGGTTACAGGGGGGTTCGGAAAATATTACCGTTGCTTGTCGACGAGCATCGCCACCCTCCCCGCGGCCAATGAAAAATTCATTTCCGCCTTTCCACGGTACTTAACCTCGCTGCCGGAGATGAATTTCTGTCCGTGGTACCTGCGTATTCTGCTCCCAGTTTTACGACTTGTATACCGTTGTTACGCTTTCATCTCTTAGCTTTATGACCGTTAGGGGATGAATCTTCGAGATACTTAATAAAATTTCATGTTAATTCTTCTGATGAGATCTGCGCTAACACGGTCTCTTTATTTACTCAAGTGACTCTTTTATTCTGCTTTATTAGGTAACTTTTTATCACATGTTATGCATATTAGGAATTACAATTTTGGTTAAGCTATTTGCTTTTGTAGGACTCGACATATGTGCATATTTAGTAATGTGTGTGTTAGGGAATACATACGTTTTGTGATCATGTACCAACGGTCCTCATTAAGGTCTCATTATATTAATTCTTAAATTCTATTTCATATGATATGAAGTTGAGAGTCACAATTTTATTCAACATACAGCATGTGTGCAACCGAACACATGTGTCGACCACATGTGTATGATCATGTACCAACGGTCCACATCAGGGTTTCAATATACTAGTTCTTAAATTGTATTTCATATGGTATTATAGAAGTTGAGAGTCACAATTTTATTCAACATACAGCATGTGTGCAACCGGACACATGTGTCGACCACATGTGTATGATCATATACCAACGGTCTTCATCAGGGTTTCAATATACTAGTTCTTAAATTGTATTTCATATGATATTATAGAAGTTGAGAGTTACAATTTTGTTCAACATACAGCCTGTATTCAACAAACACATGTGTCGACCACATATGTCGACCACATGTGTGTAATCATGTATCAATGGTCCTCATCAAGGTTTCATTATAGTAGTTCTTCAATTGTATTTTATACACTATTATATAAATTGAGAGTCACAATTTTGTTCAGCAAACAGCCTGTATTTAACAAACACATGTGTCGACCACACGTGTGTGATCATGTATCAATGGTCCTCATCAAGGTTTCATTATAGTAGTTCTTCAATTGTATTTTATACACTATTATATAAATTGAGAGTCACAATTTTGTTCAGCAAACAGCCTGTATTCAACAAACACATGTGTCGACCACATATGTCGAACACATGTGTATGATCATGTACCAACGGTCCACATCAGGGTTTCATTATACTAATTATTAAAATGTATTTCATACGATGTTATATAAATTGAAAGTCACAATTTTGTCCAACAAACAGCCTGTATTGAAGAAACACATGTGTAGACCACATGTGTCGACCACACGTGTTGGTCCCCTCCAAGACTTATCGAACATAGAACCAATAAAAAAAGAAGATTCATCACCATATCGTCAAGAATGTCGTATAAGTCGTATAAGAGCAGTATAATAAAATTAAAGTTTGAAAAGACAGAGCACATAAATAAGAAACGTCGAACGAAATTGAATTGATGATCGACGCCACACCAAGAGTATAAAAGAGTCTGCAGTTGATTCGCGGAAACGTATTTAATTCGGAATCAATTTCGCGACGAGGTTCATTTAATGATGCGTCTCGTCACCGGCCGAGGAAAGCTGAATGAACAAAGTTCCTTAATTCACTAAACGTCGAGTAAAGTCCGCGCGAAAGGAAATGAAGGAACAGTCCCGTTGATCGTTTCGCTCGACTGAAAGCAACTTGGATGTTTGTTAAATGTTGTTGACTCGAAATGGCGAACCGAGACGCTTTGAAAGTTAAATTCCACCAACGTGGCCCGTTCCTTTGCACGTCTATCGAGTTATATTAGCTTAATTCGGTGCATAAACGTTCGATTCTTTGCTATTCATTTGCAGTTTATCTTGCTAACTAGGAACTGAGATCTCGGGGATGTAGCGATTTGAGTGTTGGGGAGTTGGAGATGGAGATGTGGACATGTGGGGATTTGGGATGGTAAGGATTCAGGGATGTGGAAACTTGGAGATGTAGGAATTTGGGGAAATAGAGATTTGGGGGCATAAGAATTTGGGGGTATAGGGATTCGGGAATATAGGAATCCACATATGTGGAAATTTGGGAAGATTAGAGATCTGAGCATGTGGAGATTTGGGACATAGGTGTTCGGTAATGTGGGAGTTGGGATTATAGAGATTAGGAGGTATAGAGATTTGGGGATGTAGGAATTTGGGGGTATAGGGATTCGGGAATATAGAAATCTACATATGTGGAAATTTGGGAAGATTAGAGATCTGAGCATGTGGAGATTTGGGACATAGGTGTTCGGTAATGTGGGAGTTGGGATTATAGAGATTAGGAGGTATAGAGATTTGGGGATGTAGGAATTTGGGGGTATAGGGATTCGGGAATATAGGAATCCACATATGTGGAAATTTGGGAAGATTAGAGATCTGAGCATGTGGAGATTTGGGACATAGGTGTTCGGTAATGTGGGAGTTGGGATTATAGAGATTTGGGAATATAGGAATTTGGGGGTATAGGGATTCGAGAATATAGAAATCCACATATGTAGAAATTTTGGAAGATTAGAGATCTAAGCATGTGGAGATTTGAGACATAGGTGTTTGGTAATGTGGGAGTTGGGATTATAGAGATTTGGGGATTTAGATTTGGAGATGTAGGAATTTGGGGGTATAGGGATTCAGGAATATAGAAATCTACATATGTAGAAATTTGGAAAGATTAGAGATCTGGAAGTGTGGAGATCTGGATCATATGTGTTCGGTAATGTGAGAGTAGGAACATATAAAAATTCTGGGATGTAGGGATTCAAGGATATAGAAATTTGGGGAAATAGAGGTCCAGTAATGTAAGACTTCAACAATATAAAAATTTAAAAATATACCTATATCTACATATGTGACAACTTGTACATATGAGAGCCCCAACCACATATAGATTTGAGAACATAAGTATGTAATGATATTGTAGAAGACTAAGAACATAAATTTGAAGATATTAAAAATCCAGAGACATAAGCATCTAGTATAGTAACGTATAAGAACACAGTATACCACGTCATAATTTCTAATTTCATATATCGCCATTTTTCACATAACCAAAGATAGCAGGCTTGCCACTAAAGAGAACAAGCTTGCCTGTAAAGAGAACAGGCTTGCACATCCTGTCGCAATTACACTCGAGAGTAATTTATTTGGAGATCAGTATCTGAAAGTTTCTGGCAGTGTATCTCGCGCAGAAACAAATCAAATATGAAGTCTAGACAGCGACATATAGGGTTTTATAATAACGAAATCATTCCGAAGTCGAGCATGGCGTATGGCGTAATGTTCGTAGAGTTTTCGAGGAAACGCCACGTATTTCCAGTCCTCGAATCTAAATTAGTTTCTCCGAGTAGTGCCAACACGTTTCCTGTCTGTACGACCAGTTTTAATATAATCCAGCACGAGTTCCCTGGAAAAGACACGCGTGTACCAGAAAATTTCGGGACTGTCCATCTGTCCCTGAAATACACTGCGGAAACACATATGAATTCGTTAAATATGAATGTTACGAAATGATCTAACAGTGAGTTACCATAATTTTGATTTTAGTATTTAATATTTAAAGCTAGCATTAATTTTACTATTTGATATTCAGATATACAGGACATTTTATTATTTAGTACTTAAATGTAGGAAACACCAGTTGACTTCACAAATTTTTATTTTATTTATTTTGATTATTTTTCAGTTTGTTACTTTTTATATTCTGATCAAGTGACTTTTAATATTTTATTTACATGTGTAAATTTTTACAGTGCACGTCTATGTAGTTGTATTCTTTAGTATGCTTCTCATTAATCGTCCTACATCAATTCATTAAGAAAAATATTAAAGTTTTATGACGTACGTTTTTAAACGTGATTTTTAATGACCCAGTTCTTCGTTATAAAAAGAAACATGGACCGAGCTATTAACTTACCGTGCTGTTTAGCAAAAATCCGAAAGCGGGAAATGAAGTTTCAGCGACACAGTGTCTGATTACACGCGACCAATTCTACTTGTTCCATTTCGGCTGACCACGCGCGGTCTAATACTACTTGCTCGACACCTGAACATATATGCGGTTCGATTTTATGGTCCGACCACGTGAAAATTTACGCGTTTCATTGATCGTGCTGCTAATTACACGGGTTGTGCTTGTAGTGACACAACACTGCAATCTGTGATTTCTACCGGAATGAATCGAAAAAATAAATTAAACTTTTCGTTACGTGTTATTAACTTTTTGGTGCACGGTCTTCTAAATATATCTTTCTTTCAAGCTCCCAACACACAAATATCTGTCGATCAATAATCGACTTCAATAATCGCGATAAAAAGAAGATAATTATTATCCGAAACGAAATAAAAAAATAAATCAAGTATGTTCATAATTAACCGTTTGAAACACCTGGCATAGAAACATCATAAAAACATAATTTCTGAATTTCATTAAAAATGTAATACATTTTTGTTATACTGAATTAACAATTATATCTGTTGTTAACCTCCGTTCATATTTATTTAATTTTCAATCGTGCCACTGCAGCTTCACGTGTGCAGCGTTGTGAATACACTTCTGCGCATGCGCGACCAATGTAGCATCAGCGAAGTAATTGTTTTACTAATTAATTGCAATCTGCGTGCATTGAAAAGGTACTTTGATCACCCATGCATAATTTTACACGCAATTTTAATTAAATCACACATATTTTATAAAGTTAACGCACATCTCTTCATATATTTATTTCGCTGACGTAAAGTTACGCGAATGACGTTGCGCGCATGCGTGAAAGACGTGAAAAAAAGACTTAGCCTATAAGATAACTGTTGCGCATGCGCGAATGTACATAGACCATCCCTTATAATAACACAATTACAATTATAATATCTATATTTTAATAAATAAATGTGTACATTATACATCAAATTTATTCTGTAGAAATTAAAACAGCATAAATCAATAGTCTGTAAAATGTCGGTATACCTAAAAGTTAAGCAATAAATGTTAAAAGTCTTGAACGTTCCGAGGCGTGCCAACAGAAAATTGGTCGAAAATGCTTCTTTACCCCGGAAGTAACGTTAGGTGAATTTCAGCGAAGTAGTAATTCTTTGTGTAACGGCATAGCTTTTGGTCGGAGAAACGCAGGTTAGGAAAGGGTCGAACATAAATGGCGCGGATGCGGCGTGCAGAAGCTGGCCTACGTAGGCACGCGGCCATCCCTGGCACCGTGCCAGCCCTCGAAACAAAACTGGAACTATGTAAAGCCCGCTAACTTCATCTTCGCGGGTTAACCAAGCGGGCTGCCGACGGGGGTCGAGCATTCGCCGACGCAAACAGACACCCCTTAGCAAACTCCTCGCGTATTTACGCCGGGATCGATGACCCGATTCCCGCCGGGGTCGAACGACCGATCCGTGGACCGCTCGCTATCCAGAAGAGACGCGAAAGTCCTGCTGACTTATGGCTTTCCAACGGCTACCATGTTACAGGGGATCTATCGCTTTTCTAGCGCGAAACCGAACGAGGTAGGATTACCTCTGGCTTCCAAAGCTTTCTCTACGAGAATATCCGTTTCTTGTACCGATGTTCGACAACCGACGGACACAAATATTGAACGTACTGTAAGATGTTTAGAAATGGAGAAATGTTTCGGTGTGGGGAAGTACTTATGTGGCTTGGGAATTTAGGGATTTGGGGATGGGAGGTTTACGAGCTTCGAATTTTAGAATTTTGGGAATTTAGGTTCGTGGGAGTTTCGTAAAGTCAGATTTTGGGGTTTAGGGAGTGTAGGGGTGGTAGATTTTAGGATTTGTAGAATTTGAAGTATTAGAATTTGGGACTTTAGGCTCTCGGGAGTTTGGAGTCATCAGATTTTAGGACTCTGGCGCGTTATTTTGGGCTGTGAGAATTTTGGGACTTTGAGACTTTGAAGTATTAGAGTTTCGGTTCTTTAGTGTCTCGGTATTTTGGTACCATCAGATTTCCGACTATGCGTGCCATAAACAACAAGATTGTTTTATTTATGTTTGACCTGATACATCACGTCTCTGATACGTTTTGTCCATGTTTGGTCCAGTAGATTTAACACGTCTCAGAGACGTCACGTAAACTAAGGGGTTAAAACTTCAACATGCAAGAATTTTGCATTGACGTGTAAGAATATTGGTTTACTTTACTGAAGTGTAAGAATTGTGATCCTAAAAGATGTCTGATATTCGCAACCATCAAATTTTATGACTTCAAACACTTCTGGAAGTCAGAGTCTGAGTACTTCGAGACCTTGAAATTTTTCAATATTCATACTTCGAAACTTGTGTACTTCGAATCTCCAACTTTCGAAATAACTTGAAGAGTTCGAAATTTTCATACCACAAAACCTCGAGGTGTCTGAAAGTAACTTTTTTCAAACGTTTCCCAACATTAAACAACGCTTAAGTTCGACCATAGAATATCCAATTCAGCGTTCGAAAATAAATAAAGGTATCGCGAGGGAGAGAAGAAATGAGATTCGAAAGTTAGATCGGCGCAGGAAAAAGTTTCTTTACGATTCTTCTATCGAGCTTATCAGAGGGTCGTGTTGGATGTTTTTCCTCGACGAAGAAGTTCATCGAGTCGGATCCATTTGCACTTTTTCGTAGCTATATAGCAGCGAAGTTGGACAAGTTTCTTATTGCGGATATTTATACTCATCCGGCATTCATATCTTTCGACCCTTCCGCGTCCCCTTTAATTGAGAATTCATAGGATAAGGAAATTGGCTAACTTTGAGTTATAGTTTGTTGCAACCGGCTAGGCCGCGAGAGCTCGAAGCTTTTCGAGCTTCTAATGGAAATTGATGCGCTCGCTGAGACTGGGATATTCTTCTAATTTATGGTCGAAAGCTAACCGAACGCGCGACAAGATCCATTTCGTCGTTAAACTTACCGTGATCGTTTAGAGTTCCGAACTTTCGAAACGACGCTATTTATTAATCGGATATGAAATTCGACATCCATGTCCTTCAACACTCGACCTAAAATTTTCTTCGGTTTTTATGCAATATGAGTTAATTCTAAATATTTGTTCCTTTTTTAGACTCTCGTTTTGACTGAAAGTGGTTCAACTTTAAAAGAACACAATTTTGTTCATTTTTTAAATAAAAAGTTATTCAACTTCGAGGGAATACAAATTTTGTCATTTTGATATAAAATGAAACTTTTGGGAGGTAAAAATTTTTGCCTTGCTTTTTATAGAGAATTAAGGAACTTCAATAGAATACAAATTGTTTTATTTATTTCTGCAGAGAGACAATTTTAAAATGCAAAAAATTCCTTCGTTTTTCATAAAAAATTAGTAATGTTGTTTTGTAGTTTTTGATAAAAAGTGGTACAATCACGAAATAATGCAAATTACGAAAGAGTACGAAGTTACGATTCATCGAGGCTCGATAGAGGCATTGTGCAACGCGAGCTATAGTTAATGCTTACTAGTCGTTTATCGATGAAAAGCGGCTTCCGGTTCCTGGGAGCACGTCATGCTATCGGTTCGCCACAAAGCAAATACTATCGCTCGGCGCCCGGAATCTTTTCAATGGAATTTTATTTATCTTGCATCAAGCCGTATTTATTGTGTCACCGGGGAAGAAATATGAATTCTCCTGTGCCTGCCACTGTTCCGCTGCTACGAACATTTTACCGCGAATAATACTGTCGCGTGATCGATCTTCTATCTGCTATCAATTTCTATCTATAGATGCACTATCCTCTAAAGACTGGATGGTTTCTGCGGAGCTTCAAATTGAAATTGTTCGATGGGGCTATATAGTTCGTTACATTTAGTCAGATTGTATTTTCTGAAATTACTTTGGGGATTTGGAGACTTTTGGGAGTTTTGGGATTTGGGGATTTGGGGGTTCGAGGGTTTAGAAATTTAGGAATTGGGGAATTTAGGGTTTTGGGACATTAGGTGATGGGGAATTAGGGGATTGAGGAATTAAAGGATTTGGGAAATTAGATATTGGGGAATTAAGAGATTGGGGAATTAAGAGATTGAGTAATTAGGAGATTGGGGAATTAAGGGATTGAGGAATTAGGGGATTGGGGAATTTAGGGATTTGGGAAATTAGGTATTGGGTAATTAAAGGGTTTGGGAAATTAGGCATTGAGGAATTAAGGGATTTGGGAAATTAGGTATTGGGGAATTAAGGGATTTGGGAAATTAGGTATTGGGGAATTAAGGGATTGGGGAATTAAGAGATTGAAGAATTAGCGGATTGGAGAATTGAGGGATTTGGGAATTTAGGGATTTGCGAAATTAGGTATCGAGGAATTAAGGGATTTGGGAAATTAAGTATTGGTTAATTAAAGGGTTTGGGAAATTAGGCATTGAGGAATTAAGGGATTTGGGAAATTAGGTATTGGGGAATTAAGGGATTGGGGAATTAAGAGATTGAGGAATTAGGGGATTGGAGAATTAAGGGATTTGGGAAATTAGGTATCGAGGAATTAAGGGATTTGGGAAATTAGGTATTGGATAATTAAAGGGTTTGGGAAATTAGGTATTGAGGAATTAAGGGATTTGGGAAATTAGGTATCGAGGAATTAAGGGATTTGGGAAATTAGGTATTGGGAAATTAAGGGGGTTGGGAATTAGGTATTGGGGAATGAAGGGATTAGGGAAATTCGGTATTGGGAAATTAATTATTGGGAAATCAGGAATTAGGTAATTAAGGAGTTTGCGAAATTAGATGTTGGGTAATTAAGGGGTTTGGGAAATTAGGTATTGAGAAATTAAGTATTGGGAAATCAGGTATTAGGTAATTAAGGGGTTTGGGAAATTGGATATTGAGGAATTAAAGGATTTGGAAATTAGGTATTGGGGAATTAAGGGTTTTGAGGATTTAGGAGTTTGATAATTTAACCGTTTACACTCGAAGGTAATTTGACCGTTTACAAACAGCAACTTTAAAACTTAGTTAAAAAGTTAAATGAATTTTCTTGAGGTTATTATTTCTTTACTAATAATTTCCACTATTGTTTGTTTCACTATGTTTATACATCATACGTGTCATGTTACGTGTCATGTTATATACATCATACGTGTCATGTTACAATAGAATCAGTTAAAAAATGTTTATTTAAAATTATTGTATTAAATATAATGGTGACTGTCACCTCTCGACCGCGAAGCGTTAACACTAAAACTACCAAACCGGACAAATGACCGCACCTCAAGTTTCTTATTATAAGGTACACATTTTGCTAACGTTCCTTGAAATCACCATTGATTTTCATCAAGATGAAGAACAAATGTGTGTACTAATTTATGTTTCGTCGTTTGTTTATTTATTCTTTAACTTCATTTTTAATTTCAAAGTAAGTACACATTATATATCGGTAGGTTTAGTGTATTCTGAAAATTAAGCTGTGGTAAATATACAGTATGGCAATATAACGTACACTAATATAGAATATTGAACCCAAGTTCCGAAACAACGAATCTCCATCCACGCATCAGCTGACGAATTCCCGCGAGTAACCGAAGAAAAATTCAATAACCAAACGCGTGTTCGGTTGATCGTGACGAGAGAAATGTCCTCAGTCAGTTCGGTTGTCCGGCAATTACTTTTCCGAGCGAAATCTAATTTCCTCGGGACGCTACCGACAGTCGCGTGTTCGTGTCCGCTCGCTCATCCGCGAACGCGTTAAATTATTCGGCCGCTAATTCCTCCTCCTGGAGGCGACGTACGCGGTACCCGAACGCTCGTTAGTCCGCGCGAAACTGACGCCAGAAGCTCTGACTGATTACCGCGAAACTTTTCTCCCTCGCAAGTTTTTCTCGCGACTGCCATTAACACGTCGCGGTCATCGGTGACCGACGCATTCGGTTTAATTAATTATACGGGGGGGAAACGAAACGATACTTTTGATGCTTTTGATGCATGGGGACGTTTTTGATGTTGGGACAAGGTTAGTCAGGTCAGGTTGGTTCAAAGTTAGACCGTTCTTGATCTTAATGATCAGTAAATTGCTGGAGCGTCTCATTTTTCTTTCTGTTTTATACTTGATTACTTGTGGGTCATCACATTATTTTATTTTAAAGTAGGTTTTAAAGTAGATCGTTTGCTGAAACTTTTCTGGGAGCACATGATTTTATGCTGAAAAGTTTGCTGAATGCTTTTGAGATCAATACTAGTACTTTGTTATTAATTGCCACTACTGTTTGTTTCACTGTGTTCGAACATCATCAGATGTCATCCACTATGTTCATACATTATGTTCACACATCATCATACATCATACACTATGTTCACATATCATCATACATCATCCACTATGTTCACACATCATCACACATCATCATACATCATATACTATGTTCACATATCATCATACATCGTACACTATGTTCACACATCATCATACATCATCCATTATATTCATACATCGTCATACATCATACACTATGTTCACATATCATAATACATCATACACTATGTTCACACGTCATCACACATCATACACTATGTTCACACGTCATCATACATCATCCATTATATTCATACATCGTCATACATCATACACTATGTTCACACATCATCACACATCATACACTATGTCCACATATCATCACACATCATACACTATGTTCACACATCATCATACATCATCCGCTATATTCATACATTATTATACATCACATACAATGTCCACATATCATCATACATCATACACTATGTTCACACATCATCATGCATTATGTTCATACATCATCACACATCACCATACATCATACACTATGTTCATACATCATCATACATCATCATGCATCATACACTATGTTCATATATCACTTCTCAAGGGTTAATCATCTTCCTACATACTTACTATAAAATTATGCTCTCCTAAACTCACTTTAAATTACAATAAAATTGAATGCAAAAGAGAATGAACTCGACAAATAATTTTTGACAAGCCCAGAATTTTTCACCGCTCATTAATTCGCCGTCTGGTTATAGCATCGAATTTTCTGCCGATCGCACAACAATTTTCCGCATTGCTCCATCTTATTTCCGCGTCCAACTCGGCTCTCAGGGTAATTGCACGAGCCTGGTGAATGGGCTCGCTCGTAAATGCTAGCAGTCTCGATGCAAGATATGAAAATAATGCTGGTCGGGCCGTGAATGCCGCAATCTAAGAACGCTTCGTCCTGGTGCTAATGGAAAACCGGCAGGAACGAGAGGATGGGTCGTTTGATGCCGGTCGATTCGTGAATTTATGCGATTCGGTCACTGGATGGTGAATGAGGAATAATTTTATGCTGCATGGATGTTAAATATATTTCTGGATCATATTTTATGCACTCGTATTTTAGTTCTATTGACATTTTTTATTTTTTTAGTGCTAAGATTTGATTTTTGGAATTTGGGTTTCTGGGTTTTTATGATTACGGGGTTTTTGGATTTTTATCGTCACGAGGTTTCTGATTTGTGGATGTAGGATATTGCAAAGTTTTAAAATTTTTAGATGTGAAGTTGTAAGTTCCTTAATTTTTAGATCTCTGAAAATGTAAGATTTGCAGTTTGCAAAGTAATGAAATTGCTAGTCTTCCAATTTTCAAGTTACAGAAATTTTTAATGTTTCAATTAGTAAATTTATGAAATTTCGAGTTTTGCAATTTTTAGGAATGTAACATTGCAAGTTTTGCAATTTTCAAATTTCGTGAGGTCTAAATGCTTCAATTAGCAAATGCAGAAAATTGCAAATTTCACAATTTTCAGATTCTAAAATCTCAAGTTTTCCATTTTCCAAACACTAAGTCTTCCAATTTGTACAAGTAGAAAGTTGCATGCCTCCCAATTCCCAAGTTTTACCCAAAGCTCTAAGCCCTCCAATTTGCATTCAACTTTCGCAATTTCCCCAATTTCCAAATTTCCAATCTTTTGATCCCAAGGTACATTATTTTCCCTTCAAGAACAAATGACAGCCATACAGATCCCTACAATTTATCGTATATAACTTCCCACCTTTAAATTCAACAACTCGACCAAAAAACACAGAACACCTTTAAGCTCATCTTACCTACAAATACACCTTGCAGCATAAAACTCCAAATTCTCGAAAGTTACATATATGATGATTGAACGTGTCACCACCAAAGTGACAAATCGTCAAGATTGTATTTTCGAGAAAAACGCAGTCGATATTCGAATATGTCTGACAAAATTTACACAGAAACAGTGGAGCTACATAACCTTATATTGAAGTACCGGTATATTGTTCGAACGTGAGACCTAAGAAAACATGGTTCCCTCCGTGTGTCAGAAGTTCAATATTACATACACGATGTGTACTTTATGCTATCGATGAATTCCGACATTTTCTTAGGGTTTTGTCTGGAAACAATAACACTCGTCTGAGTATAGATTGATCAGTTTCACTGTTTTCCTACTTTGGGCTATTTCCAACCAATTATATTCTGCTGTGTAATTTACTTCGGTTATGCTTCAATTTCGAATGCATAATATTTATGAAATTTGAAGAGTACGGTGCTTTGATTTTATGATAGCGGTCTGACTATGCATGGATTTATTCTACTTGCGTTTTATGAAAGTGAAGATGAGTTGGGGTGAGATAATAGTGGATTGAATTTTAAGGAAAATTTAGGAGGTTTGGAGATTTAGAAGGTGGGTTTAGGAATTTGGGGATTTGGGAATTGGGAAATTAGGGTTTTGGGGATTTGGGTGATTGGGAAATTAGGGATTTGGGGATTTAGGTGATTGGGAAATTAGGGATTTGGGGATTTAGGTGATTGGGAAATTAGGGATTTGGGGATTTAGGTGATTGGGAAATTAGGGATTTGGGGATTTAGGTGATTGGGAAATTAGGGATTTGGGGATTTAGGTGATTGGGAAATTAGGGATTTGGGGATTTAGGTGATTGGGAAATTAGGGATTTGGGGATTTAGGTGATTGGGAAATTAGGGATTTGGGGATTTAGGTGATTGGGAAATTAGGGATTTGGGGATTTAGGTGATTGGGAAATTAGGGATTTGGGGATTTAGGTGATTGGGAAATTAGGGATTTGGGGATTTAGGTGATTGGGAAATTAGGGATTTGGGGATTTAGGTGATTGGGGAATTAGGGATTTGGGGATTTCGGAATTTGGGTGATTGGGAAATTAGGGATTTGGGGATTTGGGTGATTGGGAAATTAGGGATTTGGGGATTTCGGAATTTGGGTGATTGGGAAATTAGGGATTTGGGGATTTAGGTGATTGTGAAATTAGGGATTTGGGGGTTTAGGTGATTGGGAAATTAGGGATTTGGGGATTTGGGTGATTGGGAAATTAGGGATTTGGGGATTTAGGTGATTGTGAAATTAGGGATTTGGGGGTTTAGGTGATTGGGAAATTAGGGATTTGGGGATTTGGGTGATTGGGAAATTAGGGATTTGGGTGATTGGTAAATTAGGGATTTGGGGATTTAGGTGATTGGGAAATTAGGGATTGGGGATTTACGTGATTGGGAAATTAGGGATTTGGGAATTTAGGTGATTGTGAAATTAGAGATTTGGGAATTGAGGGAAGGGGTAAGGCTTTTGGAATTTGGAAATTTGGAAATTTCACAATATACGAATTGGAGGCGTAGGAAATGGGGGATGTAGGAATTTGGAAATTTAGAAATCTGGGGGTGTAGGAATTTGGAGATTTAGAAATTTGGGGGTGTAGGAATTTGGGGATATAGAAATTTGGGAATTTAGGAATTTGAGGCGTTGGAATTTGGGAATATAGAAATTTGGCAGTTTAGGAATTTGACAATATAAAAATTTGGGGGCGTATTAATTTGGAGACATAGGAATTCAGTATATAAAAATTTGAGAATTTAGAAATTTGGGGGTGTTAAAATTTGGTGTAAAGAAATTTGGAAATACAGAAAGGGGATTTAGGAATTTGGAAAACCTTCAATTCCAAAACCGCAATCAATTCCAAACAGCCCCCTAAAAATCCACTGCACCCCGGTGCACAATAGCGCTTCCATAAAGCGAGTATAACTGCCATAAACGCGACAGACTATTCATTCCATCCGTAGCATTCAGTCCCGTATTCAGCCTTCAATCACGGTCCAGCAGTTCTAAAATGTCGGCGATATTGGGAAGAATGCTCGGTGTAAATAACTGGTCCTCAGTATCGTTGCCAAGTCGATGCACGAAGATTCCCGCTATCGAAACATGATGTATCGACGGATAAATGTTGAACAGGCGGCCATCGATCCGAAAGGGAATAAAGAATCGAGACGAGTCTGTGGACCGTGGTGATGCACTTTCTGCCACTTTACGTCAGGATTTGCCAATCGATACGCTCGACGGAATCTGTATCGAGGAGCTCGCAGAAGGGCTTCGATATTTTCAGTATTCACGTTGTGTTTCGTGTGTGTGCGCGGATTTACGGGGACCTGTAGGATCCTGTTGAAAGATATCTTCACCGTGGAAAACATGTAAACTGCAGAGGACTGTCCGTGGCGCGAATCGAGCCTCCATCCTCCGGCTTTATCGGTCGAAAGGCAGATTTCTATTCAAAATGATGGAATACGGGAATCGGACTCCTAAATAAATGCTTGAATTCAATTCTTCAATGGAGAACCTTCGGGCTACTTATTCTGGATTCGATATTTTTATTCCTGCGGTTCCTACTTCGATTTTAAGACCGCTTTTACGACGGTTACTTTTTCATATGCGAGATTGAACTGCAAAAAGTTGCTTTTACGAGGGATAATAAATTTGCAATATCTTCTATAGTTTTCTCTTGCTGAGAAAAAAGTTGATACTTTGTGTGATTTTCATTTGGAGGCGTTTTTTAATCAATTTGTAGTAAGAATTTGTTAGAGAACCTAACCTGACCAGTACATTGTAAGAATTGGTTAAAGAACCTCACATAACCAATTCATTGTAAGAATTCATTTAAGAACCTAACCTAACCAGTTCATTGTAAGAATTCATTTAAGAACCTAACCTAACCAGTTCATTGCAAGAATTCATTTAAGAACCTAACCTAACCAGTTCATTGTAAGAATTCATTAAAGAACCTCACCTAACCAGTTCATTGTAAGAATTCATTTAAGAACCTAACCTAACCAATTCATTGTAGGAATTCATTTAAGAACCTAACCTAACCAGTACATTGTAAAAATTCATTTAAGAACTTAACCTAACCAGTTCATTGTAAGAATTCATTTAAGAACCAAACTTAACCAGTTAATTGTAAGAATTGATTAAAGAACCTCATCTAACCAATTCATAGTAAGAATTGATTTAAGAAACTAACCTAACCAGTTCATTATAAGAATTGGTTAAAGAACCTCACCTAACCAATTCATAATAAGAATTGATTTAAGAACCTCACCTAACCAATTCGTAGTAAGAATTGTTTAAAGAACCTAACCTAACTAATTCATAGCAAGAATTGATTAATAAACCTAACCTAACAAATCCATAATAAGAATTAATTAAAAATTGGTTTAGAATGTCTAATAGTGTTGAAATAATTATTTTTTACCTAATCTTATAATATCACACATGTGACCAAAATAATGAACCAATAAAAATTATCAGTCAAGAAACCTAACCTCAAATTCTTTTAACATTTAAATCAGTAAATTTAAAAATTGCTATTTAAGCATCAAAACCTTCAAATCCAAGAGACTTGATCATTTATCAAATTATGAGGTAAATTTACAAGTTGAATTTACAATATTGGTTAAAAAGGTTGTTTGCGTTACAATATTTAAATTAACCTCGCAAAGTGCATTGAGTTGCACAATAAATAAAGTTCAACTTACGATAAATTAAAATAGCGAGGTTTAATAGAGTTTGTAGAAATTAAGCGTTCTTCGTTGTCGTTAATTTAAAGATAAAAGCGGTACAATTTGCACAGTCGATTACAGAGCTACGTAACCTCACGTTACAGAGAACGTGGAGGTCGGGTTGTAACAACGGTTAAAACTCTGCTACGTGCTGCATTCGCGTGAAATTTCTACTTGCACCAGCGGTACTCTATGATTTCGAAGAATTATTTATAACCAGCATTTACAGTCTGCTTCGCTGTTGCATGCTTCCTGAGATAGCGACCTCTGTTGTTCCAAATTGTCACCTTGCGAACAAGCTTGCAGAGATGAAACTTGGGTTGTTCTAAACATTGGCTATCAGATCTGTGACTTGGCACCAATAAAATCATGTTAATAATCTGAAATAATAAATGATGTAATGAAACGTTAATTTGAACGTTTATTAATAATATTAAATAAACGTCATAGGTATAGAAATATTTGATTATTGATCTATTTGATATCAGAATTGTAGTGATAGGTATTAATATTGTAACAGTTAATAGATATTACTCAAACATTTGAAATGAACATATATTATTAAACCATATGTGTATCACATATGGTATCTCTACAATATCAATGAGTTAAATATAATAATCGAACACAGAATGGACTAAATTAAATTTTTGTAACGATACCAAGATATATTTTAAATCGAAGAACGATTTCTTCGTCTATTGTTTCTGTTATTTCCCATGAATTTTGTTGCAACCAAAAGACACGGTATCTTGGCACGCTTAAGCGTGAAAAGCAGAACCACAATACCGCAGCAGCGAGTGTATGCAACCTCACTTGTTGTACAGACGATGGTACGTGTAAGAAAATGGAAACGAGGTTGTTAATTTCATGGTAAATCCTTCTGTATTATGAAACTGAGCGTTCCTGGAAAATCCAGATGGATATTTCGTAAATTATCTAGTCACTTGGGATGCATGCAACCAGGCAGGCGTATCAGGACGCCATGGTAATCTATTCAGGAATTGCTTCTTTGAACTTGATGAAAGAAGACTCCCTCATGAAATTATATCTTGCTCGTTTTGATTCAGTTGGTTGCAAAAGATATGAAAGAGTCAGAGAGGATGATGTTCAAGATAGGATGTCCATCTATGTTCAGTATGAACATATGTAGAATATACATATATGTAAAATGTGCACATATGTAGAGTATGCACATATGTAGCATTTACATATATGTAGAATATGTACATATGTGGAGTATGCACATATGTAGCATTTATACATATGTAGAATATGCACATATGTGGAGTATGTACATGTGTAGCATTTACACATATGTAGAATATGTATATAAGTGGAGTACGCACATGTGTAGCATTTACACATATGTAGAATATGCACATATGTGGAGTATGTACATATGTAGCATTTACACATATGTGGAGTATGCACATATGTACCATTTACACATATGTAGAATATGCACATATGTAGAATATGCACATATGTAAAATATGCACATATGTAGAGTATGAACATATGTAAAACATGCACATATGTAGAGTATGAACATATGTAAAACATGCACATATGTAGAGTATGAACATATATAGAATATACACATATGTAGAGTATACACATATGAATTAAAATATTATCCAGAATCCAATAAAAATTGATAACAAATATACATATAGTCATTAAACAACCAAATTGATCATTCCATAGTCATGACATTAAAAAATTATTTAAATTTATTAACACACTTTTCTTCAAAACCACCCTACATCAAGACTTAATGTATATATTCAGTTAAATTCATCCATCCAGTTCATTTACCACATCCACCCCATTTTTAATCCAAAATTATGTGCGCATTATACGGTTAATTAAATCCTGGAAGAGGTGCTTAATCAAGGAGCCGTATCTCCACTAGGAAAACAGTAATGATGTCGTCGTAAGTATACAATCGGCACTTAATGGCGAGCAGAGGCGTTCGGAAAGAAGAAAAGCGGTTAATTGATGAAGAAAGAAGGCGAACTTTACGATTGGACCGCGTGCTCGTTCGCTGCAGCTTTTTCATTAAGCCCACCTCGTAAGAGTCGAATTTTACGGTGGACCCGTAAGAAGCGTCGATAAATTCGCCTCTTATTCCTATTCTCGAACGATGGCGTTACGAGCTGCTTTTTCCTCCGGGCAGATTTCATCGCGACCAAATATCCCGCGGACATTGCGAATAGGCGACGTGTACGAAATAGAATTTGTCGGGATTTTGTTGGAAGCAATTGGAAATTTAGGGGATGTATAAATTGGGGTGTTGGAATGGGAAGTTGTAGAAATTTGGGAGTATGGGAATTTGGAAATTTAGGAATTGGGGAGTGTAGGAATTTGGGGGATGTAGAAATTTGGGGGTGTAGAAATTTGGGGGCGTAGGAATTTGGGGGTGTAGGAATTTGGGAGTGTGGGAATTTGGAGATTTAGGAATTGGGGAGTGTGGAAATTTGGAAGTGTAGGAATTTGGGGTGTGTAGGAATTTGGAGGATGTAGAAATTTGGGGGTGTAGAAATTTGGAGGCGTAGGAATTTGGGGGTGTAGGAATTTGGGAGTGTGGGAATTTGGAGATTTAGGAATTGGGGTGTGTGGAAATTTGGAAGTGTAGGAATTTGGGGTGTGTAGAAATTTGGGGGTGTAGTAATTTGGGAGCATAGGAATTTGGGGGTGTAGGAATTTGGGAGTATGGGAATTTGGAGATTTAGGAATTGGGGAGTGTGGAAATTTGGAAGTGTAGAAATTTGGGAGTGTAGTAATTTGGGGATATAGAAATTTGGGGGCGTAGGAATTTGGAAGCGTAGAAATTTGGGTGCGTGAGAATTTGGATTTGTAGAAATTTGGAAGTGTAGGAATTTGAAAATTTAGAAATTTGGAAGTGTAGGGATTTGAGGACATAGAAATTTGGGGGCATAAGAATTTGCAAATTAAAGAATTCCCACACAAAAATTTAATCATTCCCAAATTAATAAATTCTCCTATTCCTCTTCTCGAACCACGACATTCCCACTTTCACCCCCAAGCAAATTTCCTCACCAAATACCCCAGACATCAAAATAATTTAACAAAGTATACGATAGAGTGAAATTCGTCTGGATATCATTGAGTCCCCATCGTGTACGCGTGTAGTTTCTTCAGGGTTCGTGCTCGTTGAAAGTTTTAATTGCTTCGTGCACCATCCTCCAGGGTATTGGCCTCCATTCAACAAGTTTTCAAGCTACGACCCTACATGTTCCCATTCTACTCGTTTGACTGGCTGTTCATCGACCAACCCATTCTACTTGCCGGTCTGAACAGGGACGATCATAATCTCGTTAAGGGCTGATCAAGGCCGGTCTTGTTCTGCCGACGAGATGTTTAACCGGAATTAACGGTGTTCTCTGTTGCTATGGCGTCTCACCAGAATGACCTAATTCTACTTATGGTTAACGGAAAACTACCCTTTGTGGGAGCGTGTCTGACCAATATGGTATTATACTGCATAGTGAACGTTGATTTTGAGTTTGGCTTCGATGGGTAGACATTCTGAGAGCTTAAGTGTTGTTATGGGTTCTTACAAATTTTTGTGGATGTTTTTTATTAGTTTGATGAGAATTCAGGATTGAAACTGGATGGAATACGAGACATTTTTGTAGAGGTTGTGTATGGCAGAATGAATCATAATAGATGATGCTGATGAAGAAGTGGACAAGGAACGTGTTATGATACTGTTGCAGACTGAGTGATCTGAGGATGAATGAGTCAGCAGCAAATCCACTGACAATCATATGGAAAAACTAGCCTTTCAAATATGAACAAGTGACATGTTACGATGCAATTAGAGTTGAATGAGTTAAGTCGAATAGACAAGTGGATGGTGAAGGATCGAATGAACGATGAGTGGAAAAATTTGTAGCCTCTCAAAATTGAACAAGTAACATGTTACGATACAAGTACACTTGAAAGAGTTAAGTCGAATGAACGAGTGGATGGTAAAGGATCTAATGAACGATGAGTGGGTGGCTGACAAGTGTATAGCAAATGAGTCACTGAAAAACGTAAAGTAGAACCTAACCTAACCTAGAAATAAAGTACACAGTATTTCAATAAATAACCTCAGAATAATTAAATAATGAACTCGAGTATTCGAAGATGAATTGAACTAAAAGGATCGAATGGACGATGAGTGGATGGCTGACAAGTGTATAGCAAATGAGTCACTGAAAAACGTAAAGTAGAACCTAACCTAAGCTAGAAATAAAGTACACAGTATTTCAATAAATAACCTCAAAATAATTAAATAATGAACTCGAGTATTCGAAGATGAATTGAACTAAAAGGATCGAATGGACGATGAGTGGATGGCCGACAAGTTTATAGCAAATGAGTCACTGAAAAACGTAAAGTAGAACCTAACCTAACCTAGAAATAGAGTATACAGTATTTCAATAATTAACCTCAGAATAATTAAATAATGAACTCGAGTATTCGAAGATGAATTGAACTAAAAGGATCGAATGGACGATGAGTGGATGGCTGACAAATTTATAACAAATGAGTCACTGAAGAACGTAAAGTAGAACCTAACCCAACCTAGAAATAAAGTACACAGTATTTCAATAAATAACCTCAGAATAATTAAATAATGAACTCGAGTATTGAAAGATGAATTGAACTAAAATTTTATTCCAGCTAAAACTGGAAGCCAGATGAAATTTAATTCCCAATAAAATTCAAAAGAATCACTTATCGAACGAATTGGAAGTGGTTTTAGTTAGAATTCAAATTTCCGCGAGTAATAACGAGAGAAGTCCCATTATGGTTGGCCCGTAATGAGGCGAATCTCGATCTTGGCCGCTATAATTAGAGGAAAATTGCGGCGTAACGTGTGCCTTCGATAGAGCAGCCACACGAACGATTTCGAACGTGGTGGTGAACATGTGCACGCCGCAAAATGAAGTACGTCGAACAAACTGAATTACCATGGAACGCAATAACGGCGCGGGACGACGATCCTCGATCGGTTATGCCAGCGATGAATATACAACGGACGCGTGGTGCGTCGTTAGGCCACTTACAGATCGTTATTGTATCCGAACGCGCACACCGGCTGCGTACTCAATTAATTCGCGATAATCCTAATCGCTAATTGCGCGGTTCGGCCTCCGCGACTCACTATTTTGTTTTCGTGAGCGATCCTGCTCGATTAAACCGAAATTACCGGATCGATTCACTCAAATATATTGGAAAAATAAGGGCACTTTTTAAAAAAAAAATAGAATCAGTTATTTTGCCAAAATTAATATTTTTTTATTCAAAATATATTTATTCAAAATTCCTTTTGCATAAATGCACCGCTGGGCTCACACAACGTTAACATACATTTTTTTATTTTATTTTACGGAGTCATTCTTGTCGCATGACACTGATTTAATTAAATATGCTCTTAGTTCTTCAAAATACATTTATTCAAAATCCATTCTGCATCAATACACCGTTGAGCTCACACGACGTTAACATAAATTTTTTTATTTTATTTTACGGAGTCATCCTTGTCACGTGTCACCGATTTAATTAAATATGCTCTTTGCTGTGACCGGAAATTGGTACCTAATTTACGGAAATTGAAATTAATGTGATTCCATCAAATATCAATTCACTTGGAAGTTTTATTGGAGACCGTAGGATTAGAATTAGCTTTTCTCCTTTTCCAATTTGCCATGACACCGATTTAATTAAATCTGCGAGTGTTTCTCCAAGTCCTGTATAAATTGCGCGCCATGTCGGGTCTGAGAAAATACGTGGACCATATCGTTTGCTTACACGCCGTGTTATCTTTCGTCCTTTCACAACGCGGACCTAAAGGAGACCGCAAGAAAAAGGAAAGCAACTTAATAACGAAGCAGAGTGCTGAAAGCAGGAGATATGAAATTAACCGACCTTCTCTTTACATTGTAACGAAACAAACATGATATCTTTGAAGCTGATCACGAAATTCCCATATCCTGAAACAAATCCTTTCGAAGGATTGAATGAAATCTCTGTCTCATCTCGCAGAATTTTCCAATCTTCCCTAGAGATTAAATGGAACATGATTCAGCCAATGTAGGAAGCTTCGTAGAAATCTGAAGATTCGGTAAATTTAGATTTACGATAATTTAGAAAAGCATCGGTGTTTGCCGCGAAAAAACGTATCTGGATATGAGGGACGGTGATTGTGTGGCCCCGGGCTCGCGTATCTCCCCGGGAACGCCCTTTAATTTCCGGAACAATGCCGAGAAACGGATCCCGAGTTTCTGACGAACGTCTCCAATAAAAGGATATTTATGTGTGCTAAAAGTTCTGCGCGAAAAACGGCCGGGAATCGTTGGAAATGAAACTCTTTGATGATTCGGGGATGCTTGGATACATTCGCTTTGAACGTTCTGTTTAATTTTATTTTAAAAATTTAGCGGGATTTAGTAATTTGATCTTCGCACTGCAATTTTTATCATTTTTTAAAGGAAATAATAAGACTTGATTTTTAAAAATATTTATGATATTTCAAAATATAATTATGTTGCTCTTCTTCAACTTCATGTGTCACTGCTCAGTATGATACATTTTAAAACAGTTCTTTTTATTGGAGTAGAAGGAAAGTTCAAAATGTATGTTGCTATACTGCAACATTATGTATTTCATCCTCTAAAAAATAGTAAGACTTGATTTTTAAAAGTGTTTATGTTATATCAAAATATAATTATGTTGCTCTTCTTCAACTTCATATGTCACTGCTCAGTATGATACATTTTAAAACAGTTCTTTTTATTGGAGTAGAAGGAAAGTTCAAAATGTATGTTGCTATACTGCAACATTATGTATTTCATCCTCTAAAAAATAGTAAGACTTGATTTTTAAAAGTGTTTATGTTATATCAAAATATAATTATGTTGCTCTTCTTCAACTTCATATGTCACTGCTCAGTATGATACATTTTAAAACAGTTCTTTTTATTGGAGTAGAAGGAAAGTTCAAAATGTATGTTGCTATACTGCAACATTATGTATTTCATCCTCTAAAAAATAGTAAGACTTGATTTTTAAAAGTGTTTATGTTATATCAAAATATAATTATGTTGCTCTTCTTCAACTTCATATGTCACTGCTCAGTATGATACATTTTAAAAGAGTTCTTTTTATTGGTGCAGAATGAAAGTTTAAAATGTATGTTGCTATACTGCAACATTATGTATTTCATCCTCTAAAAAATAGTAAGACTTGATTTTTAAAAGTGTTTATGTTATATCAAAATATAATTATGTTGCTCTTCTTCAACTTCATATGTCACTGCTCAGTATGATACATTTTAAAAGAGTTCTTTTTATTGGTGCAGAATGAAAGTTTAAAATGTATGTTGCTATACTGCAACATTATGTATTTCATCCTCTAAAAAATAGTAAGACTTGATTTTTAAAAGTGTTTATGTTATATCAAAATATAATTATGTTGCTCTTCTACAACTTCATATGTCACTACTGAGTATGACACATTTTGAAACAGTTCTTCTTATTGCAGCTTATTGCATTATTACATACATTACAATTTACATTGCCTTATTAGAGAAAAACTCTAAAATATATCTTGCAATACTGCGACATTATGTATTTAAGGGTTAAAAACGTTCAAGTTTAGAAATATCAATATTTAGTATTTTATATGATACTCTTTTTAACACAAACTGAGTATGATTGAAACAATTGACTTCAAAATACAGATCCAGCTGAAAAATTAAATAACCTAAAAATTGAATAAAAAATTCCTAAATGCACGTATCATGTAACTTCTTCTTATGAACCTAAAAATGAATGCTGAATAATAACAGTAATAACAATGTTGAATAATAAGTTGAGCTCCAATAAATTGCCTGTAAAATACCCTGCTGTAAAATTAAATACCCCAAAAGTTGAATATAATATTCCCAAGTACACATATGTAACTTGAATGTAAGTAAAAATGAATTCTAAAGAATAACAATAAGTTGAATAAATTGCAAAATATCCAGCTGAAAAATCTGAAAGAATAGAAAATTGCTGAATGCACATATCTCTTAAGTGGAAACTTATTCCGCGGAATAATAGCAGAGCTCGAATAAATATCCGACTTGTTCGCGAATATTCAAATTACCATAGAGATGTAAATTTTTCGCAATGATCCCGATGTAAGCTCACCTTTAAATCGGATTAAAATTTAAGTATCCTCCGTCCTCGGGTTTCGTAACACAACATTGAATTCGCAACAGAGCAGGCGTGCGAGCGCATTTATTATCGAAAATATGCCAAGGGAATTACAATGATGCGCGAATTAATCTGAAAATTATGTAAAATCGTGCTACTATTCGTACATATTCGTCGATCGCGTGCATTATGCTTCATTACACTTACTCTCCGGTTTCCTACCGACGATCGCGTTCCCTCCATTTTAAAACGCGACAACAATAATTTTCCTAGCGTTCCGCCCCGAGAAAATATTTGCGTAACGCGCGACAGTTATCGGGAATTTCGCTGGCCATTGTTAAACCGCATGCACCCTCGGGTCCGGGGTTTTATCTTTCGGAATAACAACCGTTAAAACAACATAATACCAGATGTAACGTGAATTTCCATCGGCCATTTTCAATTTTTGTCGAAAACAATTTCGTACTTGTCCCCCGTTTCGCGATCGATGTTTGGTGAGAAAAAATACATAAAATAACGCGCTACTTTTTTCGCAATGAAAATAAACATTCGAAAGAATATTCTCAGACTATTTAGTAATTTAATTTTTGTTTGAATAATAGCCTCGAATAAATCTTTAATCGACGCAATTTATTCTGGTCGAAAGTTTGTCATTGAAAAACGAGACCGTAGTCGAAAATTTAGCCTGAAAATCTTCTGTCTAAAGGCTAGTTTAAAAGCTCGGGAAATTTCGTCCATGAATTGTAGAAAGAGGAAGCCGGAGGATTTTCTCTTGAAATTCTTGGTCCAAGGAGGACCAAAAAGCTCGGGACACGTCGTAAACCGGAAATTACAACGAGCCTTTTTCACCGGGTCCCCTCGGGCTCCAACCTCGATGCTAATTGTCGAAATAAAACCAGTATCGACGAACGTATCGGTGTGTCCGCTGATTTCCCAGGACGATCTTTCAGCCGGTCATTAACCGGCGATTGCGATACAACACGAAAGGCGAAAAAGAAAGCGATGGGGTCACGTGCGTGCTCGATTGGAACCGGAATAAATTTCCTCCGATAAATAATTGCCGATACAGGACATAAAATCGGGGATATATGTCGGGAGATTACTGTAGATACTGGGAAATTATGGTATGTGGAACAATAGTTTTCATGTTAATTTAATGTATGTTCACAGAGAAAAAATTGTTTTAGTTTGTCTTCTATTCGCAGTTCGAATTGCGTTTTTAATAATTCTTTAATTCCAGAATTATGCAACGAATTTTTTTAAATACTAAAATTAAAAGTAACAAATCAAATTGTATGACCAGCAAAATTATTGTAACTATGTTTCACAAAAATCATAATCGCAATAGTTAATATAATTTTTACCTGTACGTAAGCACACGAACATGCAATTAGCACGAGCACAAAAATTACCAGTTTAAAACGTTCAAGCATTAGGTGCGTTTAATGCAAATGCAACGATGCGTCGCATGAAATACTACTTGAACATTTTCCAGCGACCCAAGCTAATAAATAATAGAAACGATGATGCTGAATTATTGCGGTATCGCTATGCTCAGATGGCTAATTGGAATTAATTTACCTTGTTGAATAATTCTGAATAGTTAATGATTAAGCAGCGTCCTTTTGAGCACGATGAAATATCACGGTAATACGTCGGAATTGATAACGCCGGATGGCGAATCAAATTCACTCCATTAGACTAATTTCTAAATACGTATCACATATCGTGTCCGATCTCTGGTAGTTACATACGTATCTAAATTTTTGATATCTTGTCAAATTTATATTTAATCGCTTTTACTTATCGATGTTGAAATTTGTATTTAAAATTAAATTTTAGATGTGCTTGTGTTTGATTTTCAAGTTTTATGATTGTTACGCGTTGTGTTTTTTGCGAAACAGATTTTCTCATTGACGTGCGTTATGGTCGACGTATGTTGTATTCGACGTACGTTGTAATTGACGTACGTTGTAGTTGACGTACGTTGTAATCGACGTACGTTGTAACTGACGTACATTGCAATCGACACATGTTGTATTCCACACAGGTTGTGATCGTTATGCGTTGTAATAGACGTACGTTGTAGTTGACGTACGTTGTAATCGACGTACGTTGTAATCGACGTACGTCGTAATTGACGTACATTGCAATCAACACATGTTGTATTCCACACAGGTTGTGATCGTTATGCATTGTAATCGACGTACGTTGTAATTGACGTACGTTGTAATTGACGTACGTTGTAACTGACGTACGTTGTAATCGACGTACGTCGTAAGCGACGTACGTTGTAATCAACGTATGTTGTACTCGACGCACGTCGTAATCACCGCACGCTGCATTCAACACAAGTTGTATTCAACAAAATTTCTGATCAACGTGTGTTGTAATTGTCATACGTTACATTCGACGCACGTTGTAATTAGTGTACGTCATGATCGACGCACGTTATGGTCACATGACATGATCTACACATTTGATACACATTATCAACACGTCTCATGCAACATGATCCTTATGTATCATAATCAACACATGTTGCAATCATGAAACGTCATAATAACCACACACATGTACCACATGTTATCTCACATTACATCACACTTCACATCACATAACTATCCAGCAAAATTCCAAATCTAATTTCGCCCTCCAACAAATTTTAAATAATTGCTCTCGTAATTATCTCCGCCCTACATAAAATCTTATTTGAAAAATTTGATGAAATTATAATTGTAGCACCACTGCATGTAACAAGCCTGGGTCACATTGATCGTGCACCCTTCGAGATTTAAATAAAGTTACATAATATATTCTTCCAAACATTTCTCAATTTTCCATCCGCGATATCAGCCGTAATTTTACCTGAACCAGTTTTCTCCCCCTGTTTAATTTCACCGAATTAAATTGGAATTTTATAAGTCCGTTGCACCGAGAGGTTACATTAGATCGACAGATCGGTGCCACCGAGTGCTTAAAATATATCTTGCACGCGGTCGTAACTCGGAAAATAAAATCTGGCGGTACAATATTTTATGTCCGAGATACTCGGTATCGGTGTTCAGTCAAGGAGGCCACACAAATCGAAGTTGAATGTCTCAATAAACATCGACAAGCCTGTTTAATTCGATTCCTATCGAACGTCACGGACGAGATATTTATAGTTAACGCGACCGATGATAAAATATCGAAATTTAACGCGGTAACCGCGGGTATCTCTGTACTGAACCACGATCGTATTTCTTTTTTATAGTTCGCGTTGCTTGCAAATCTCGTGTCCGTGCACGATTCTGTGTACACTTGCGCGAAACAGAGGGACAGCCTCCAAATGAAGCACGGTTAAACAAGAAAAAAAGAACCCGGTTGAATAACAACGTGTGTTTTTTGAGAGAGATGAAAGCGGTCCGATACGAGATCACCCGGTGAACTACTGCAATTGATACCGTTGCTAGAACGACCAGATAGAAATTGTTTTTATACGCGCACCCTTGTTTTTCGAACAAAAAGTTATCGGATATCTCTACCGACATCTTTCACGAAATATTCTGCAAAGGGATTTTTAATGCATGATTCAAATTAGATGTCAAGTACGATTACATTCAGAAGTCAAAAATTACAGTCAACTTTTAGTAAAAATAAATAATTAATTGTCTGACTAAACGTTGGATAACAGAGAGAATAACAAAGAAAAATTACATGATTTCACGACCCAGTTCCGTTGTAAATCTTAAATATTCGCGGAAGTTTTCGCTATCTCGTCCCGATAAAAGCGTACTGTTTCGAATACATCCGAATGCGTTTTGAAAGTGCAATTAAAGCGCGAGCTCACAAATAACTGGTGCGCCTATTAAAAAAAGACGAGGGAAAAAATACAAGTACATTGCAAGAGAAGTAGTTAATTCGTTCTGACTTTAACGACAAAATTCCTTGCGGTGAGCGCGATAGCACGGTGCATCGAGCCGGATGCATCGTGCATTATGCAGCCGGCATCTGGCCCGTTTCGAGCGAAACTTTTCCCGGAAATTTTCACAGAGACGAAAGTTTACGCGCGTTTCACGAACGTCGTTCAACGTTCGTCGAATAATCCGGCACGCGTGTTACACGCGAAATCTGTTAATAATAATGCGACCATAGGCGTGTGCGATATAAACTTAATGACCTAGCATGCATAATTGAACGCCGTGTGAACGCGATGAATATCGCGGATACGGTTTTAGTGTAAACACCGTCAAACGTTTTGCATCACAAAGTCCAAAAATTTCATATATACTGTTTATACAATATTCTGAATTTCTATACGAATATGTAAATTCTATTACAGACATGTAAACACTGGATATGAATATACAGTGTATTTAGGTATGAATATTGTACATTTTCAAATTTTGTACTTTCATGTTAAATTGTTAATACATAGGATTGATTAAATCGAGGTTGACGTATGTTGTTGGTTTAACAATAACGAAAAAGTTTAATAAATCAAACAATTAAATTACGCGCGCCAAATCTTCGTGACTGTCCGAGTCGCCCGATCGCGTCCGATCGCACCCGACCTCTCCCGATCAACCGATTCCTCACATATTTTCATCTGTAAATTAATATATGAATTCCTTTATTTATTTTTCTATTTTTAATACCAAGTATGGTGGGTAATTTTTAATACCAAGTTGGTGTTAATGTACTGAATATTCAGTCAATAGAGATTAAAGTACCGAAATGTAGTAATCATCTGAGGTCTCCGCAGGATTTTGCCTTAATCTTCAATCTACTGGATCGTGAATTTAATTATTGTTGAAGATTCAATATAATTCTCGTAGAGGATTCTGCAACGTGATATCTTAATCTTCCATATACTGGCTGTTCGTGATTTTAATTATTATCGAAAATCCTGTATAATCTTCATACGGTAGATTAATGTTCCTCAAACAAATCGTTACAGGAATTCAACCCATCAGTTGTTCAACGGATCAGAATTCTGCTCGGCAATCATCTACACATTCGCATTTTTTAATTTTTTCAATCTTGAAACAATTTTGAGGTACAATTTTGTAACTCTGCAAGTTATTTATAAAAGTAACGACAAATAAGTATTCCACAATACAAAAGTGTATTAAAAAAATAAGTATATAGCATTGCAAATGTCTCAAAGATATATTAAATATAACATTACTCAACTGTAACTGTAATTGAGATCAGAAATCTATTCAATAATTACAAGTGTAATTAATATAACAAATCTGTCCCACAATTATAAGTTCTACAATTATTGTAATTAACATAAGAAACCTGTTCAACTCGTTCGTAAATTAAACTGCCATTCGAACCAAATCCCACGATTGCATAATATTGCACACTAGAACATATTGTCAACAGAACAAAGGATTAATTAACCATAGCCAAAAGTCCGCAATAATTTGTAGTGTAAAGTGCCTTAACCGGATGGCCTCTTTCTAGCTCCGTTCCCGTTGAGTCTTTGTGAAGTTCTCTGTCCGTCGTTCGATCCATGGCGAGCACAAAGCGACGGGAACGTCTGAATTATCGCAATTGGCATTTTTCCATGGCTCTCGTGCACGTTTCCTTTGCACTGTATAAATTATCGGGCCCGGGATAAATCTCGCGGCACGGTCGAATGGTCGATCCGCAATCCGAGCCGAGCGCATCGATTCATCCTTTGTATATTTTTCACGAGCCCCGGCGTATGCACGTCGGAAGTAGGCCACAACGTATCGACGATATGCATCGACATTATCGTCGGAACGAATTCGTTCGTCGTTGTTCTTTAATTCCATTTCGACGATCCTCGCAGAGCCGGATCATCGGCGTATAGCGAAAATATGTCCTTCGTTTGCCTCCTCTTTTTTGATTCGTTGTTAACACCTCTGCCGTAAGGGTCGGTAGTTCATTTGTATTCTACAGTTTATTTACGTTCTGCAAGTTTATTTGAAATGTACAAGTTTGTATTGTAAAATACAGGGGTGATTTGCAGATTTTTATTAAACCTTGCACTATCTTGACGAGTCTGACTCGTGCCTCGGCCGTGATCAATTTTATTCAAATTTTGAATACGCTTCAATTTGGAGTTCAAGTCTAATTATAATTTGGATAGTCAACAACTGAATAATAACTGACATAACATTTCAATTTTGTTGCCTATTTAAATATTGTAGTTATAATTAGTCAGTTCTGACTGACCTACCAAATAAGTCATAGTGCAAGGGGTTAATATTTTGTAGAAAGAGGGACGATTTTAACAGGGTCCATTTATAGGGTTATTAGCAATAAGCTGATCAGAAATTGTAGATACAGAGACGTAGAATTTGGAATCTAACGTGCTACACGTCGAAACCTAATATGTGATGATCCAACGCGTCGAAATTTGATGTGTGGCTATCTAATGCATGATAATCCAATCTGTGGATATCTAACGCGTAGTAATTTGATGCGTGGCTATCTGACATGTAGTAATTTCACGCGTGACCATCTAACACTGGTAATCTAGCACGTGGATATAGCACGTATGGATATGGAACGTATGGTAATCTGACGCGTAGTAATCTAATGTGTGGATATTCAACGTGTAGGTATCTAATGTGTGGTAATGTAACGTGAGACTATCTGACGGGTGGTAATCTAATATGTGGCTATCTAATGTGTAGTAATCAAACATGTGGATATCTAACGCGTAGTAATCTAGCGCGTGGATATTGCACGTATGGATATGTAACGTGTAGTAATCTGACGCGTGGTAATCTAATATGTGGATATTGAGCGCGTGGCTATCTAATGCGTAGTAATCTAACGCGCGACTATCTGACGGGTGGTGATCTAATACGTGGCTATCTAACGTGTGGTAATTCAACATGTGATTATCTAACGCGTAGTAATCTAGCGCGTGGATATTGCACGTATGGATATGTAACGTGTAGTAATCTGACGCGTGGTAATCTAATATGTGGATATTGAGCGCGTGGCTATCTAATGCGTAGTAATCTAACGCGCGGCTATCTAACGGGTGGTAATCTAATACGTGGCTATCTAATGCGTAGTAATCTAACGCGCGACTATCTGACCGGTGGTAATTTAATACGTGGCTATCTAATGCGTAGTAATCCAACGCGCCACTATCTAACGGGTGGTAATCTAATACGTGGCTATCCAACGTGTAATAATCTAACAGTCGACCATCTAACGTGCAGTTATTTAACGCGTAACTATCCAACACTAAATTCTTATATACTCAATCAATCAGCATCTAATATCTCGATCCAAATATTATCACCAGTAATGAAATATTAAAAATACTGCAGTGGAGTTTCAACTAAAAGAGAGACGACTATTACGAGTTAATTGAAACGTTTTTCTATTTCAATAATCAGCGTCAGCATAGATACCACGGCTATTAGCGTTCAAATAATTAGATCACGCGTAATAGTTAACGACAGCAGCGTGAAACAGGCTCGTCGATGGTGAATTTAATCGAACTGTAATTTCAATTACAAGTGGAATTACGTCGGAAACTGAAACTGAAACGTTGGCCCCAATTTTGTCCGGTATAATTCATATCCGTGTAATAAAAGTCGGGGACATTTATTGGATTACCATTGAATCGAGCGACTCGCAACGAATTTTTCTCGGAGAATGCTCCTGGGGGAGGTTTCAATCAAATTTTCAGCTCTGCCCAGGACTCTGTTCATCGGCTACGTGAACTCGTAACCCGGCTAGAATTTTCGAGACTCGGTCGATCTCGAAACGCGATATCTTTCAACGATGACAGCCAATTGGGTGATTTTCAAAATTCACCGGGTCCATCGTAAAATTTCGACGTACTGAAAATATTGCTCAAAATTTTTTGTTAACAATTTTTGCAATATATCATAAGCTTATTACAATAATTTCTTTCCCGATTATTAATGTTACGCTCGAAATTTCGTCACAAAGGGCTGTCAAGAGACACACGTTGGAGCTTAAAATTTTCCTTCTATCCTTTTGAACAAAATTCTTGAAGTAAATTCCCTTCTCCTGCAATCTTATCTATAATCATTTTTCCTTGCACAGGCCCGATGAGATCGACACAGGACCGAGAGCATGAGGCGGCATTGAAATTTAAATTAATGCCACGCTTAATGACGCTTATAGAGCTTAACGACCGGGGTTTTGGAAGAACGTGATGGGACGAAAAGATGGAGAGAGAGATGGGTTGAATTGTGATCGATGTTGCCGTTAGAAGAAAATATGATTCCATGGGAAAATATCTTTCGTTACCCTGGTTATTTCTCATAACGTTACTAATCGTATTACTATACGTTACAATGGAATTAACAGGTTGATAGCTTTTAGTTGCAATTTAACGTAGATATAGTGATATTGTGATGTAAGGTTACAGGTTAACACATTATGGTTTAAATCGAAATTTAATGAGTGGGAATCTGTCATGTAGGCGTTTATCGAATGGAAATCAATCGAGTAGGAAATTAGCGTGCGGAGGGTTGGCAAATGTAACATATAGAAATGATCGGATGCGAAGAAATCCATCTCATGGTGATGTAACACGTTGATATCTATCAGACAGTAATTTAGCGTGTCGAAATCTGATATGTAGATCTAACATATTGAAATATGATCTGTAGTGACTCTACGCGTTGAAATCTAATATGTAGCGATACCATGAGCCGATGTCTAACGCGTGGTAATCTAACGCGTGGTAATCTAACATGTAGTAGTCTACCGTGTGGTTATTTAACGCGTAGTAGTCCCACGCGTGGTTATCTAACGCGTAGTAGTCCCCCGCGTAGTAGTCCCACGCGTGGCTATCTAACGCGTAGTAGTCAACGCTCTAATAGTCCCACGCGTGGTTATCTAACGCGTAGTAGTCTACCGCGTAGTAATCTAACGCGTAGTAGTCCCACGCGTGGTTATCTAACGCGTAGTAGTCCCACGCGTGGTTATCTAACGCGTAGTAGTCCCACGCGTGGTTATCTAACGCGTAGTAGTCCCACGCGTGGTTATCTAACGCGTAGTAGTCCCACGCGTGGTTATCTAACGCGTAGTAGTCCCACGCGTGGTTATCAAACGCATAGTAGTCCCACGTGTGGTTATCTAACGCATAGTATTCCCACACGTGGTTATCCAACGCGTAGTAGTCCCACGCGTGGTTATCTAACGCGTAGTAGTCCCACACTATAATAGTCCCACGCGTGGTTATCTAACGCGTAGTAGTCCCACGCGTAGTAGTCCCATGCGTGGTTATCTATCGCGTAGTAATCCCACGCGTGGCTATCTAACTCTTAGTAGTCCAACGCGTAGTAGTCTAACGCATAGTTATCTAACCCATAGTAGTCCAGCGCGTGGTTATCTAGCGCGTAATAGAGTAACGTGCACTTATCCAATACGTACTAATCCATCACGTACTCCATCGTGTCGCAACCTAATATGTGATTTTCCAACTTGTCGTAATCTCCTATATAACTATTTAATTTTTACAAATATTTAACAACCATGCAAAATAATTGCTCTCTTTCCACATTTCACCTACTATATTGATTTCTTGCTTGCTTTCTGGTATATTCCCAAAACGAATAAACGTCTGCAATGTAATAATAATAATAACAGCACGCTGGTTTAATATTAACGGCGGATTTCGTTATGTAAACTAGGTACGTTGATTGCAACTGCGATCGTATTTCGTATTAATCATGATCCGTGCGTTGTTTGGTTCGGTTTCACTCGATTTCATTCTAACGAAATGAAACGATCGTTTTCCACGATTTCATCGCAAAATCTTCCGAACAAAGCTAGTTTCCCAAAAAAAGGAAACCTCGATTTTTACCCGTTTTATTTTCAACTGTGAAACAAGATTCGTCCAAGTTCCGCGAAAAGTTTCTAAATGAAATTCGAAATGCCATCGCGACGCATCGAATTACCTCGAAAACTTTCGCAAGTTTTAGGTGAAACGCTTCGGAATCTTTGCGATAGAATTTTGAGTCTCTCCGATTACACATTAATCGGAGTTCTAATTTCTTCTTCTAATTTCGTGTACGTCGATAAATGTCACATTTGACGCTTCTCGTTATTTTAAGTCCGTTTAATTATGTGTGGAAGGTGATTTTCAAATTCACTTATATATTAACTTCTCTCGAATTAATTTAGTCTCTCCAATGTCTGATATTCTATTAACGTGGTCGTATATATTTGTACGTCGATCTTAATTGTACCTTCGTAATTAATACACCCAAGTTCATAATTGGAATGCTACTACTGTTTCCTGAACCCTATATCATTACAAGTTCTTCATTGTTACAAGGAATCAAACTTCGTCTGCTTCGAAGATACAATTAGTTAGATACATTATTAATTTTGCATTGTAAAGAATATCAATTATGTCAAACGTTCCTTAAAATATAGATTTTTTAAGTGATACAAAAGTTTGTCTAATTGTAACAATTTTTAGATACACTTAACTTTATGTATTGTAAAATAAAAATTACAGTTGCTCTCAATATTCGTCGATACAGAAATTTGTCTAATTGCAACAATTTTTAGATGCACTTAACTTTATGTATTGTAAAATAAAAATTACAGTTGCTCTCAATATTCGTCGATACAAAAATTTGTCTAATTGTATCAATTTTTAGACGCAGCTAACTTTATGTATTGTAAAATAGAAATATCAGTTACTCTCAATATTTGTCGATACAAAAATTTGTCTAATTGTATCAATTTTTAGATGCACTTAACGTTATGTATTGTAAAATAGAAATATCAGTTGCTCTCAATATTCGTCGATACAAAAATTTGTCTAATTGTATCAATTTTTAGACGCAGCTAACTTTATATATTGTAAAATAGAAATATCAGTTACTCTCAATATTCGTCGATACAGAAATTTGTCTAATTGTAACAATTTTTAGATGCACTTCACTTTATGTATTGTAAAATAGAAATATCAGTTACTCTCAATATTCGTCGATACAAAAATTTGTCTAATTGTAACAATTTAAGATGAAGTTCATTTTTCCTATATTAAATTATAACATAAAAATAACTGATGCAGAATCTGATGGTTCTCAAGCTATATTAATCTAACCGATAAAGAACGTAACAGAAGGTAATAAAGAACGGTAACCCAAACACCAGTTTCGCGCACTCGCTATCAATTACCATCTTATAAATTACATCCAGTATCGACAAGAACTAATTCGGTGCACGTGCAGCTTTTTCTAAGTCGTGAAACCTTGGGAAAAATGGCGTCGAAATCGTGTTAGGTCACAGGAAATATCGAGAAGCGGCATAAAGGGAGATGACTCCATTTTGCTTGTGTTCGAGGCACTTAGGAAGATTTTCGAGTGGATGGCTCTAGAAAGCGAAAGCCGCGTTATCGTTGAATTCGAGGCGGAGTCGAGCGGAAAAATATAGAGGGACGATGATTCGATAGGATCGCGAAATAACGTTTCGTCGGTGTCAAGTAAAGCGGCTTAAATTGAATTTCGCCGTGAGCGTCGATTCCCCGTTCGCGGCGAAATGAATTTTGAATCGAAAGCGCGAATGAAAGCGTGCGGGATCGCGGAAAACGCGTCGGAAATGCGATCTCGCTCCTCGATTGCCGAGGCTTCTTTTCGCGGTTTTGTTAGCGAACACCAAAGGCTCGTAACTGTTCGGGCGGAAACAAGGTATGCCTCAACTGGAAAACTGGCTGGTTTGTTTCCTCCAGAATATTTCTTTCTTTCCGAGTTCCTACGAATTGCGGCTACATTATACGATTTGCCGATACTACTCGCGAATTGCCGGCTGTTTTGATGCTCGAAACTTTATTATTTTCAGCTATTGTCGGAACGCTTATTGCTGGAGCCTTTTGTGCAGAGTGGTTGTGGTGCAATTGGTTATTACACTTTTTTCTTCTTTGGTATGATGTAAGTTGTTTCGTGCAGCTTATGTATGTTGCTTTTGAAGGAACATCCATTTTGTGTAATTTTTATGTATACACTACTACCATTATTATTTATAAATTATTATCTTTTGTATGTATAGACAAAGTTATATATTGAATCTTTACTTTGTTATATAAGATTCTTATTTTTTATGTGAAGTAAACTACGTAGCTGTCAAGTACTTCTTAAAATTGCTGCTTCTTATGAACTTATTGTATAAACCTTGCTCTTAAGCACTTCTTAAGATTGCTACTTCTTTTGCACTTATTATATGAACCTTGCTCGTAAGTGCTTCTTAATATGGCTGTTTCTGATGAACTTATCATATGAACCTTGCTCTTAACTACTTCTTAACATTGCTGCTTCTTATGAACTTATTATGTGAACCTTGCTCTTAAGTACTTCTTAGCATTGTTGCTTCTTATGAACTTATTATATGAACCTTGCTCTTAAGTACTTCTTAACATTGCTGTTTCTTATGAACTTATTATATGAACCTTGCTCTTGAGCACTTCTTAACATTGCTGCTTCTTATGAACTTATTATATGAACCTAGCTCTTGAGCACTTCTTAACATTGCTGCTTCTTATGAACTTATCATATGAACCTTGCTCTTAACTACTTCTTAACATTGCAGCTTCTTATGAAAATATTCCTAAATAACTTCATCAGCTCATTTAAATCAGGTTAAATTAAATACTGTACTTCAATGTTCCTCAAAAATGATTGCAAATTTCATGAACAATTTTAGAATAGAAATCTTCAGACTCTGAAAATGAAACACACACAAAAATAATATAAAATGTACACATAAAACAGAACATAAATTTAGTGCAGAGAGATATAAGAATGTCCCCATACACCTCACAGTGTGTATAGTATTTTAAATCGCTCTACTCGAAAGGATATAAATACGTGTGCATCATAAATAGATCACGTGAATCTATATCTGACAACAGCTATGATCTATTTATGATGCAGCGATAAAATTTCTCCCGTAAGAATGAAATTCTGCGTGATAGGTAAGTATAGAGACGAAGAGGCATCACACCTCAGACAGCTATAGAGAAGGATCGAGTGTAATTTCCTCGTGCGCGTCGATGTCGTCGATATCGCATAGAGCTCCGAACCGAAAGCAATAAATTCCGATGGTACACTTATGAGACGTGAAAGGCTCGCGTTTCCGTTCGCGAGTGGAAAAATATCCTCGACACCGCTCAGGAAGAACTAAACTTGTATTGCTACCTGCTAAGTGGCGCATTACGGCCAACCGCTCTAAAAAGCCGTGATAAATCTTCCTGGAGATATTATAACTCGAGTAGAACGATGTCCGATCCTCGTCCACGCTGTTCCCGTTGTTTGCGGTTACGCTTCTTTTTATGAGTTTCTCTTCGCCAACTTTTCTCACTTCATCAACGATTGTTCTTTCAGAACTTTCGTCTAACCTCTTCCGATTTGTAATAGTTTAACCTATAATTATTACAATGATGAACGTTTTTCGCAACAATGGATAAACATCTTTATAAGAATAGATCCCTGTAAAGCTTTCGAAGCGACCTTACAACGACGTCCAAAGAGTTATTAATAGCGACCCTTATCAAACCCTCATCAAACCCCTCGGAACAACAACCGAGCCCAAGAAAACTTCAGATCCATCACATTTCCTTTTTACTGGACTTACCAGAGGATTTTTCATCGCTGACAGTCGTTTCCACAAGAAACAAGTAGAATTGTAATATTTTAAATGTACCATTGTAATAGCTATACCACTATTACCAAACCTAACATATATTATCTAACACAAAGAAATTTATCTTGTGGTGATGTAACGCGATATCTATCAGACAGTAAGTGAACGCGGCGAAATTTGATATGTAGATCAAACGTATTGAAATATGATCTGTAGTGAGTCTACGCGTATTGAAATCTAATATGTAGCGATACCATGAGCCGATGTCTAACGCGTGGTAATCTAACGTGTAGTAGGCTACCGCGTAGTCATCTAACGCGTAGTAGTTTACCGCGTGGTTATCTAACGCGTAGTCAACGCGCGGTTATCTAACGCGTAGTAGTCTACCGCGTGGTTGTCTAATGCGTAGTATTGGGTTGTCCCGAAAGTTCGTGCCGATTTTCGGTAAGCGGCATGAAATTTTATTTAGAATAATTTTTCACCAAAAAATCTGAGACGTTCTGGAAGGACTTCTCAAGTTGCATAAAAGATGGAGAAAGGTTATAGAACAGAATGGCACCCATATAATTTAATAAATGTGTATCAAATTTAAATGAGCTGCGTTTCAATTCCTCTCAAAATCGGCACGAACTTTCGGGACAACCCAATACTTCAACGCGTGGCTATCTAACGCGTAGTAATCCAACGCGTAGTAGTCCAACGCGTGGTTATCTAACGCGTAGTAGTCTAACACTATAACATTTATAACTACCTAAAACTGACACGTAGTGATTGATAAAAAGCTCGTAGCAATTAATAGAAATCTTCCTATAGGATGAACCGGTGCCGAGTTCACACGATTCACGGCAACAAATATGTCTAAAACTTGAATCCCTCCAAACATCATTTCGCAGCGAAGGTTTCTGAGGTAGTTCTCAAAATTATTCGTCGACTTTCGTTCCATTTCTTTTTCATCCCCGTTCCTATTTCGTCCACTCGCCACACCCCTCCCACCCTTTATTTTTCTCATCTCTCCGATCTCCAGGACGACCTCATCTGCATTCCACTTCCGTAATCGGACCAGCATCCGACCTTTGCTAATGTTAAACGCCGGTCCAGCGCTGCTGGAAGAAACAAAATAAAAATACGCGGCCTTCTGGTTTTGTGTCTTTTAGTCCGAGGTCAGCCTCGTCCGTGACACGAGGAACGAACGGGGTTAAGCAGTTCGTTTAACGCGTTAGTTCTTCGTTTGGAGGTTAAGGCAGTTTTCATCGGCGCAGAAAAAAAACGTTTTCTTTCTTCGGCTTGTGGCTCGGGTTTTCAAGGTTTAGGATAACCGGCTAATTGGATTGTTTTATTATGAGATCAAAGCCGCGGCTCGGTAATTAGACGTTTCATTATGCCTCCTTCGTTTTTCGCGTTTCTTTCTTAAGCCGCTATTCGGGTAGATATACGGTCGCGTTAAAACTTGAGCAACTTTTTGTTGCTTTTGATATTAGTTATCCGACGTGGAGAGGTAGCGAAGCCAGCTTAAACGCGGCTCTTCGTTTAATGAAACGTCCATAGACGTTCTGAAAAAAGCATCGTAGATAAAAGCCCGCTATTATTTTTGGTAGTTCAAATGTTGATTCTGGGGATTCATTAAGATAACAAAAACATGGCGACTGTTATCTTTCCCTTTACATTTTTCGTTACTGTGTAATGAAAAACAAAATGGTCACGGTTTCATTTAATATAAATCACGTGGCTGGAAATAATCTTTTCTACCTCGTCATTTTTACTCCAGTTCTTCATTCAATCTATTCAGCTCTTTTATTACACCACTGTTCGTAACACATTCATAATTTGCCAAAATTAATCACGTTCTTGTATTTATATTTTCTGAGGTATAAAGTAATCAGATCTTATGCTAAATATGTTTTATTTGAGGTTTACCTCAGATTGCTAATAACGTTAATGTACTTTATTATACAAAAACATTTAGTTTGAGGAACGTGAAGAAGATGAAATATAAGAAAAGAAAAAAATACGCAGTAGTTGTAAAAATCTGGTTTGCACAAATGGGAAGCAATGTTCTCCTAAATTACAAGGTGGCACGGTCGCCGTTAATTCAGGGATTCCATCATCATCCGTTCTAGTTATCATAATTGGACAGCGCGTGGAACTCGTAAGGTATATATACAGGGAGTTACGAGAAACAGAAGCTCCTTTTCTTTATTCCATTACGCGGTCCGCGATTTCGAAGAAACAGGAAAATAGCTCGGTTCGTTCTTTTAACAGTACGCCCGGAGCGTTGCCGCACCGTCCTAACCATTATTCCAACAACATTACGGCGACGAGCGGCTGCTTTAAAGGCCGGCATAAATATGAGCCTCGCCGATATAAATTTCCATTTGTTTCGAGGCGACAGCTTCGCTCCTCTCGAACACGTAATCCTCGCCGAAAATCGCTTTGATCGACGGCTTCCGGAACGTGCTTTAATGAAACTCATTTCTCTTTTAAATCTACCTGGATCGATTGCCGGAATAACCATTCTCTCGAAATAAGACTGATTTATGATATAAATAGTTACGTACATTACGTCGAAACGGGTGGTTATCAATTTTAATAACATTTCAAGAGCTACTCGTTTCGCTGAATACGATTCTTCGAATGTTCTGAAATATGTGAGGAGAATTTGGAACTTTTAAGTACTTTTGTGTGGATGTGGCTGGAGAGTCCTCCTAGGATTGAACCTTCAGAATCTGAGCATTTTGAGATTATACAAGTTGAGATACTTATTTAGAGAAATTTGGGTGTTTGAAAATTTGCAAACTTCGAGAATTTAGCAATTGCAGCATTAGGACCTAACCTACAAATTTCTGGACAGCGATGGACTATTACGCGTTAGATAACCACGCGTGGGACTACTACGCGGTAGATAACCACGCGTGGACTTCTATGCGTTAGGTAACCACGCGTGGGACTACTATGCGTTAGATAACCACGCGTGGGACTACTACGCGTTAGATAACCACGCGTGGGACTACTACGCGGTAGACTACTACGCGTGGGACATCTACGCGTTAGATAACAACACATGGGACTACTACGCGTGGGACTACTACGCGTTAGATAACCACACATGGGACTACTACGCGTGGGACTACTACGCGTGGAACTACTACGCGTTAGATAACCAGGCGTGGGACTATTACGCGGTAGACTACTACGCGTGGGACTACTACGCGGTAGACTACTACGCGTGGGACTACTACGCGTGGGACTACTACGCGTTAGATTACTACACGTGGGACTACTACGCGTGGGACTACTACGCGTTAGATAACCACGCGTTGGACTACTACGCGTTAGATAACCACGCGTTAGACAACCACGCGTTGAACTACTACGCGCTAGATAACTACGAGTTGGGCTACTACGCGTTAGATAGCCACGCATTGAATTACTACGCGTTGGACTACTACGTGTTAGATAGCCACGCATTGAATTACTACGCGTTGGATTACTACGCGTTAGACAGCCACGCGTTGAGCTACTACGCATTAGACAACCACGCGGTAGACTACTACGCATTCGATTACCACGCATTAGATTACTACCCATTCAATTTCAGCGCGTAGAATCGCTGTAAGTTAAATTTCCACGTATTACATTACCACGCGTTAGATTACCACGCACCACAGCTAGCTAACTCCTGAAACGCGAAGATGGCTGAAGAAAGTTGGAATATTAAGCTATACCAGGGGTGGCCAAGCTCCTTGATAGTCCAAGCCATTTTTCAAAATTTGAAATGTTTCGCGAGCCGCAATTTTCGATGGCGCCGTTTTCGATGAGTCATATCATTCTTAACT
>NW_003797249.1:478933-503462 GCF_000220905.1 Megachile rotundata
GGACTACTACGCGTTAGATAACCACGCGTTAGACAACCACGCGTTGAACTACTACGCGCTAGATAACTACGAGTTGGGCTACTACGCGTTAGATAGCCACGCATTGAATTACTACGCGTTGGATTACTACGCGTTAGACAGCCACGCGTTGAGCTACTACGCATTAGACAACCACGCGGTAGACTACTACGCATTCGATTACCACGCATTAGATTACTACCCATTCAATTTCAGCGCGTAGAATCGCTGTAAGTTAAATTTCCACGTATTACATTACCACGCGTTAGATTACCACGCACCACAGCTAGCTAACTCCTGAAACGCGAAGATGGCTGAAGAAAGTTGGAATATTAAGCTATACCAGGGGTGGCCAAGCTCCTTGATAGTCCAAGCCATTTTTCAAAATTTGAAATGTTTCGCGAGCCGCAATTTTCGATGGCGCAGTTTTCGATGAGTCATATCATTCTTAACTTGGACGGAAATGAAATTTGTTACAACGTTGCACTTAGTATTTCATATTTGTCGTTAGTAATTTCAAAGACATTTTGAACCACATACGGAATGATAATAATTTTTTAAAACATAATAGCACAAAAATGAAAAGGGAACTTGGGTACATTTATCGAGAGCCACAAATAATCCTTCAAAGAGCCGCATGTGGCTCGCGAGCCGCAGGTTGGCCACCCATGAGCTATACAGTCCTTAATCATCTTCATCAGAATTGAACCCAGAATTGCAACCCAAAAATACGAGACTTGTTTATCACATATATTATGTGCGTCATGACGCACTCATGTGACACGTTGCACGAGTAACTTTCAAGGTAGCTAAGAAAAGTGATTAAAACCATAAAGAAAATAAAAGCTAGCAAGTGATGTAAGATATTTCATGGCGAAATTGTGCGAAAAGAAGGTAGAAATAATAAAGCGGCATATCATCAGACGAAAACAGCCATTATCTCCAGTTTCGAGGAGCAACGTTATTCGAGGAAGGACGACGCGTCGCGTTGAAAGCTTCGGCCTGTATTTTCTGCTTTGCACTCGTTTACAATTAGGATCCCCGAGGGAAAGAGGTTACTGCGGCTGGCGTGCCGAAAACGGCGCTTGTAATTTCAAGGTTTTAAGCAACGGATGGAAGAGAGAAGCCGCCGAAAACGGAGGTGGAACGCGCCATGGGGCCCGTATAATGAGCTCGTCAGATGAATTGGACCATTCTACCGTCCTTCTTCTTCCTTTCCGACGCTACATAACCGTGAAAAGGAGCATCCACTTTGAAAAACGGCCTTCTTAATTTCAAATTTACCACCTGCAGCGCCTGCTAATCGCTCGGTTCACGCTGTTACTTCGTTACGTGATCGTACCGCCGCTCCTTTTTAACATTTTTACTACCGACGTTACGAATTTATGTCTTTCTGGATCTTCGCCATACTTTTTAATTACTGTTTGGCGGGAGCTGAAGATATTAATCTTCGACTTCTGTTGTTCTTCAGAAAGGGAGGGTTCGATGAAAATTTGTAAGGGGAAAATTTGGTGAGAGACTGCTAGTGAACTGGAGGTAACCTGACAGTCACATGTGGTTAGCTTTTTGAGAACATTACATGTGTGTATTAAATATCATGCATATTATGATTTTGTCTATGTACACATGTATTTAATATACACGTGTGTACTATATATGTACATGTTTATGTATGTGTCTATGTACATGTATCTACACATGTATCCACACATGAATCTACACATGAATCTACACATGTATCTACACATGTATCCACACATGTATCTACACATATATTGTCTGTGTACACGTGTATCTACTACATGTATCTACACATGTGTCCACACATGTATCTACAATAAGTATCCACACATGTATCTGCACATATATTGTCCATGTACACATGTGACTACTATACACGTGTACACTACACATGTACATGTCCATTACATATCTATATAGATGTGTCTACATATGTACCTACACATATGTTGCCTATGTACACATGTATCTACTACATGTATAACTCTATGGGGAACTTTCAAACATACATCTGTATTAAACATATAAGGTCTACAGTCACATAACTTTCCTTTCTTGAACGAATAGTCTGTCTATCTATGAGATTGTAATGAAGTTGTGAACATTTGACTATTATGAACTAACCTATGAACTTGATTGAAGTTACCTATCCACAAGATTGTATAATTGACCAGCACCGAAGAGTCTATAGAAAAACAAGTATATCGAACATCCGAATATCCTAACTTTGAATTTGAAGTACAAATGGATTCATCAACTAATCGCCAGGCGCTCAGTGTTTAATGCTGATAACACAGGAATAAACCCATAGCTTTCGTACTAGGATTACTGTAGATCCTTTAATCAATTTTCCAGGGATGAAAACGAGCGCTGTAGTAGTAAGCTTCTCTGTTTTGCCCGAGTAAATTCGGAAACAGGAATGATCTACGAGCAATTTGAAGACTTCAGCGGCGAATCACCTCTCGATACGACGCTCGACCGCTCGAAAATGGCGGTGGAAAAAGCAAAACGATGCCTCTCGACGAAATAAATCGCGAAGGTAGCGGTAAACTACTCGTGCATGGACGGTAAAGTGCAATCTATCACGTCGCTCGACCGAACGCGAATTCTAGCTCCACTTTCGATGTTTTTCGGGAAATCGAGCCAACGACCGACTTTCATCACCGACACCGATGTTTTGCGGCTTTGCAGATACGTGTCCGACCCGCGACCGACCGTTGTAAACGCGTCGCGTCCGTGAAAGCGTACGGGGACGCGGTTTAACGACTTTCACGGCTTGTTGCAGGATCATTCGAATACCGAATCTAAGCTCAAGTGTTTTGCAAGTGGCGGAAATTGTCTGCGAAATGGTCCTCTGGGAATTTAAATTCACGATTTACGATTTGTACCAGAAAGCACCTTCATACACAACATTCTTATGGAGAACGTATGTGTATCTTGAAGAATCATTTTCCTAACACTGAGAGAAATTTTTTGGACATTTATATTAAATCCTTTTGTACTTGTACATGAAATGTCAATACAATGTGTCTATAGTTTTTCATAGAAACTTAAAAATATTTCACCTAAAAAATATTTCACCTAACCAAAGGTTAATTGTAGGTGAATTTACACATTTCCTCAAATTAAGAATGTTATAAATATTCATATAACAACTACACTAAAGAAAAGTACAAATATATTAGACAATAAATATAAAATAATAGTAAGACTCTTCTTCTGTCTCCAATGAAGGTTCCACATTTTTTAACCTCTTCAGGGATGATTTCTTTGAGGTTAAAATTTAATATTTTAGTTTTAAATCTCTTACAAAAATACAATGTACAAAAAGCTCCATATAAGTTCTTAGATCGATGAATTTTTTTGAACGTCGACAAACGTCAGAATCTAAGAAGAGTATAAAAATAAATTTAAACTTGAAAACGTTTAGTTTCCAAGGGATTATTTGTTAAAAGTTCGTCGAATTTTCGCAAGTTGAGCAGATAACAAGTTCAGAAATAATGGCAACGACTATAGAAATGCCGAAAAGAAGAGAAGCAAATGGAGGAGGGAAAAAGCGTCGTTGACACGACGTCTTGACGCGAACGAACCGAAACAAAAAGCTGACCCACTTGAATTTTTGGAAACTCGGGCGGAAAAAGCTGCATCGTCGACGAGAAAACCGCTGAATCCCTGCATTCCTCCAGGCTAGACGAAACAGTCTACTGATACACTGCTTTTCTTTTCCTTCTTCTTTTTTAATAATATTCAACCGCGCGTAAAATGAAACGTACGAATACCTTTTGTAACAATCGGAAGACTTCAAAATAAATTTTTGTCATGCCATTTCGCGGTTTCATATTGCTATTTTTTTAAATCTCTTCATGTATCGTACATTGTTCTTTGAGAGTTGTCCCAAAAATTTAGTACGCTGTTCAAGTTGGTGGGCAAGTCTTCAAATTTTTACGTTGATTTATTTCACATTGTAAATTTTCCACGTTCATAATTTTCTACATACCCAACTCTCCACGTACTCAATTCCTTGCATCACCAATTTCCCACATTGCCAATTCCTCATGTGTCCAATTCCACATATGTGCAAATCTCCACATACCCAATTCCACACATCCCTAATTCCTCAAATGTCCAATTCCTCACATTCCCAATTCCACACATCCCCAATTCTCTACACTCCCAATTTCCCACATCTCCAATTTCACACATTCCCAATTCCACACACCTCCAAATCCTCCACATCCCCAATTCCTCACATATCCAATTCCCCACATATGGAATCCTCCACACCCCCAATTCCTCACATATCCAATTCCCCACATATGGAATCCTCCACACCCCCAATTCCTCACATATCCAATTCCCCACATATGGAATCCTCCACACCCCCAATTCCTCACATATCCAATTCCCCACATATGGAATCCTCCACACCCCCAATTCCTCACATATCCAATTCCCCACATATGGAATCCTCCACACCCCCAATTCCTCACATATCCAATTCCCCACATATGGAATCCTCCACACCCCCAATTCCTCACATATCCAATTCCCCACATATGGAATCCTCCACACCCCCAATTCCTCACATATCCAATTCCCCACATATGGAATCCTCCACACCCCCAATTCCTCACATATCCAATTCCCCACATATGGAATCCTCCACACCCCCAATTCCTCACATATCCAATTCCCCACATATGGAATCCTCCACACCCCCAATTCCTCACAGCACATATGGAATCCTCTACATCCCCAATTCCTCACATTCTCAATTTGGCACATATCCAATTCTCCACATCCCCAATTCTCTACATCCCCAATTCCCTACATCCCCAAATCCCTACATCCCTAAATCCCCACATGTCCATATCACCACATCCCTAAATCCCCACATGCCCACATCCCCAAATCCCCACATCTCCTTCGCAATCGACGTACAAAAATCCAACCTTCCATACTGCGTATACTAATTCGCATAATTCTAAACGCTCACCGCTTTGATTTAATGTAGTGTTATTAAAAAGGTGACCCGCAAAGATTGTCCAGAGCGTGCATTTTTGAAACGTGCATTCCGTTCTGGGTCTCCTGCGCTTAATAAACGCGTAGTGGCGCTCGGAAAATCTCGGACCTTGTTATTAAAATACGCGCAGCGCAGAAAAGTTTAAATGAAGCTTCCTCTGTATGGAAATTCGCGCGGAAAAATGCTTCGGATAAAAGTTGCCTCCGCGTGGATAAAGGTAAAGAGAGGTTGCGCGTTCAAAATCGGGTTTCGTACAAATTCGGCGACCATTCGGTGAAATGAGCGTCGGATATTATTTATTCGATGCTAAATACCTGGAAACGGCAGAAAGAACGCAGCGTAATTTTACTGGTTTAAATGAATCCTTCAAAATTAATTTCGCGAATGGAACTCATGGTGGACCATTAATTTCTTTTAAAGATACACGAAGATTAATGTGTCATTAACGAAAAGTTAACGTAGGAGAAAATTAATTTTTTTTCGAGTTAGAAAGAAGTTAAATTAGTTATTAAAAATTTTAAGGACTGTTTCAAGGTCTGTTTCGGAACGCTCGACAATTACACGTTCAGCAAATTGTTCACACGATCAATCCTAGCACGCAACGCGGCAATTAGCAGCAGAATGCTCGAAACTTGCCACGTTCTAGCAAATTAGACTTCATTCCTTGCATGCAAATCTTGCCGCGCAGCGAGAGGAGCACACGAGGCGCAACAATACAATTTTCCCGGCGCTTAATTCGCAGACAACGCGAGTAGCCATGCGAAACGAGCTGCTTCTTCGGGAAGATGCGGAGATAAGCTTATCAGGAAAGAAGAGGCTGGAAATGTTCGCAGCTGGCCGCTGTTAAAATACACCGAGAATACCGGTGACCACCGGAATGAAACCTTCCCTACAGTTACCTCCACCGAGACAGGATACTGACCGTCATTGTGCAGCCTGTGATATTTCCGCAGAAATACGACATCCGCTGTTCAAGTGTCTCGTGGCTCACTTTATTACTCCGCACTCCCGTAAATAATGTTTATGAACCTTCCACTATAATTATTAAATAACTGACTTTATTTAAACAGAACATGTTTAAGTTTATAGACATGTGGATATTTTTGGATCAATATTTTTGAATACTTTTGGATCAAACTTTGATGAATATTTACATGTATGTGGATGTGTGAAGCTGAATATAGTTTGCTTTTAAATTCATCAGCTAAATGTTGATGTTGCAAATATTTTTGCATATTATAAACTCTTTCTTTATATATTTGTATATTTGCAGATTTAAACTAGCATCACACTAAAAAGTTCAATTATTTTATAACCTTAAAGAAGTCATCCTTAAAATATTTCTTTTTTACCAAAATTTTTTTTGTGGACCTAAAGAGAGTGTCCACAAGCAGACAATAGTAAAACTACCCTTAAAAAAAATTATAAGAATGCAAATGATTGCAAGGAGTGAAAGAAGTTAAGTAGATGTAGCAACGATTTCTTTGACGCGACCCGGTGACCCGGTAGTAAAATAAGAGGAAAGTAGACTCTTTCACACCGCATATCACGCGGCAAACTCGTGGAGCCGAGTTAATTGCCAGATTCCTGAAAGTTTCACCCTTCAATTAGATCTTCCGTTGAACGGCCAGCTGGCAGCCTCTAAATCATGATAATCATCGGAATCGAGTTACGGAAGTTAACAGCTCTTCCCTTGCTAAGAGAAAAGTTGACTAATCAAGTAAATAGCCATCCGTCTGGTTTTCTTTAATCCTAACGAAAATTTAATGAACTTCGGCTCTGTTACCGCGTCTCAGATTGAAACTTCATTATTAATTCCCTGTGTGTTATGAAAGGACACCTTTCATAAGTTTCAGGATATTTGATAAATTACGAAACATGCTTTTATTTGACCATTTAGGTGATTGTGGTTTCAAACGTTTATGGTAGAAGGGAATTAAACGTAAAGACACGCGATGAAACACCGAAGATATATACTCGATACCGTTGAATCCCCACTTTTACGAGGGACACTCGGACGTTTACGGGCTGCGCATAAAGCTAGCTTTTGTGAACTAGAACGACGCGATACGCGAACTTGATGCACTTAATGCACGTGCTTCGTGGCATTTAGAACTTTCCCGATAACACCGCGTAACCTTCCGTAATGCCCCCCGGTGCTTATCGGTTATTTAGTGCAAGTGGCCACTGCAAAACGACCAGCGAGTTTGCTCCTCCGTGCGGGAGCTTCTCCAAATGTTTGTTCCTTTTGCAACAGTTTACGGCAAAGTAAGGAAAAGAGAGATGTTCCTGATATACCTTACTGTGATGCATATACTCTCCACTGATAACAACTTCACGAATTTTTTACGGGAGGACTTTTTTTGATGAGTTGTGATAAGTGGAACAACGGGGATGTACCTTGTTTTTTATTTATTGAGAATTTTTGGGGTATATTGTTAAATTGGCAAGGTGTCAAGTTGTTAAATTGATAAATTGTTAAATTGTTAAATTGTTAAGTTGTTAAGTTGTTAAGTTGTTAAGTTGTTAAGTTGTTAAGTTGTTAAGTTGTTAAGTTGTTAAGTTGTTAAGTTGTTAAGTTGTTAAGTTGTTAAGTTGTTAAGTTGTTAAGTTGTTAAGTTGTTAAGTTGTTAAGTTGTTAAGTTGTTGTAAGTTGTTAAGTTGTTAAGTTGTTAAGTTGTTAAGTTGTTAAGTTGTTAAGTTGTCAAGTTGTCCTAGGACAGGGAAAAGTCTGCTACAATTTCATGACAGAAAAGTATCACAAAATGGTGCGTATGATACATCAATTTAAAGCTTAAAGTCTAACAAAAATTACTGTATATGTGCCCTGTTACGATTTTTGATACAAAATGGCTGATGCTTCGTTAACGTTCACATTATACATACGTTAAGTGGATCATTGCTGATTTTGAAACATTGAGATTCAATTTAAAATTCATGACAGAAAAGTATCACTAAATGACACTTGTGATACGTCAATTTAAAGCTTGAAGTCTGCTAAAAATGACTATGTAGATGCACCTTTGCGATTCTCGATACAAAATGGCTGGTGCTCCTTAGCTTTCACACTGTACATACGTTAAGTGGATCATTGCTGATTTTCAAACACTAAAGTTCAGTTTTAAATTCATGACAGAAAAGTATCACGAAATATCACTTATGATACATCCATTTAAAGGTTGAAGTCTGACAAAAATGACTGTGTATGTGCCCCGTTACTGTTCTTAATATAAAATGGCTGACTACCAGTTATAGCAACTGATGACTGATTTAAGAACATATGAAGTCTACCACAATTTGATGACAGAAAAGTATTACAAAATGGTACTTATGATACATAGATTTAAAGCTTGAAGCCTTACAAAAATTACTGTGTGAGTGCCTCAATAACATTCTTAATATAAATTGGGTCGCACTGTCTGATCGCTGTTTCTAGTTGATACAAAGCATGTCTAGTTAATACTAGCCTGTAATACTATTAGTACTTAAAACTATAATTTATTTAAGTTATTTAAGCACCGATCCAGCGACGCCCACTTGTCCAGGTGTTATATTAAACTGTTAGGTCATCAAGTGATGAAGTTGTCAAGTTGTCCAGGTATTATATTAAACTGTTAGGTCATCAAGTTATATATACTTCTAAGATGTTGATACTTAACTGCCACCATTGGAGCTCTTCTAATATCCAAACGTCCACTACAGGAGGTAACACATGTACTCCTAAGTTCTTGATACCTAAATGGTACTCTTTAAAGAATATAATAAATCTAACCCATTCGAGTTGTAATTTGGACCAATAACACAAGAATCTCAGAACGATCGTTTAAGCATGAATCGAATTTCTACCACGAGATCGTTCATTAAAATCCCGATAGCTCGTCAGCTTCGTGACCAGAATAACAAGTAGCCATTCGTGTAATTTTCATCCGAAGACTCGTATACGAATCCCAAGCGATGCAAGCGAGAATGCGATCGAGAGACGCCGTTACTTTGCCAATTATCGTCATATAATTGCAGTTAGTTATCGACTAAGGGAAAAGAAGGCCGGCGAAACTCGTGAAAACTGTACGCGAGAAATTCGTTCGATGTAAAAGTATCGGTGGACTCTGGGAAAAAACTTATTCTACCCCATCCGACAACTTCGTTAGCTGCCGACGACGAGAGCTCGAAACGTTATTATCGAAGTTACGTTAGATGGGACAGGTAGTGTTGACGTGGCTATGTGCCTGTGCCTAAGTTTCCAACGGAGCTTCTGTAATTGGTAGTGGCAGAGACAGAAGATACTGCGGGGAGAAACAGCTTCCGAACTATTGTGTAACACGGGACTTGTATTAATTCAATGTGTCTCAATATGTGACGTACCGATAATCGTGCTCGAATACCTCCTTTCGGTAGTTTGTCGGAATACTCCTGAGACAAGTTGCCATTTTCCTGATTTATTTTGGAAAATTTGATGATGGGGATGTACTTCGATGTATTTTACTGTTTTGGGAATTTGGAAAGTAGGGATTTGGTACCGGAGCTATTTACTTTTGGGATCTGGGAATTTGGGTCTTGACATTTTGACTATTTCACAATTTGATGACCTAACAGCTTAATATAATACTTTGACAAATTGACTATTTCACAACTTGATGACCTAACAGCTTAATATAATACTTTGACAAATTGACTACTTCACATAGCATATTCAATCATGAACATAAATAAGCAATCTTAGCCATCAGAGCCTCAAATACTTATACCCAGATACCAAAGACCCTCGAACAAATATTAAAAAGTCACCGATTAAAGCACCGAATGTCACATCCCCATATCTCCAGGCCCAACATAACCTTCACCGCGCATAACCTAAAAGTCTAAAAAATTAAGAGTCACTATTGCAGAACTAATTTCGATCACAGAGCCAAGGAATCAATTCAGTCGATTTCGACAACGAATTTGCGAGAATCGATGAAAAGTGTGCAAAGAAATAAAAGTTTTTCACGTGCGTATTTTACGGTGGATATCAAAAATGGCGGGCAGTATTCAAGCGTCGGTACCTTTTCGTCGCCCGAATAGACGGAACTTTATTCTCGCACGATCCTCACGTACATCTATTTTTTTTCCTTTATTCCCGCGGCGAAGTGTCTTATAAACTTTCCGTTGGCTGGCGAAATTGTTCGTGCCAAATGCACGGCCCGGATCCGCGGGGCTGCTTGCAAAATTTATGGAGCCGTTTTCATCGCGGCGATATTGGCGGAAAATTGCCGGAACGTTCGGATCCGGCAGCGCTTTCTTCGCCGCGGATAATGGACCTCGATTCCGATCAGAATGTTTAACAATTTCGTCGCCATCTTGCGCAGAAATCATTGTCCAGGGTTTTTTTTTATACTTCATTGGCTGGCTAACGGTGGCTATGCATTCATTAGAGGCCGCAGAATGCGCTTTCGGAAATAAATACGCGGCAAACCTGTGTGAAATTAGTTTTCTTTAGACCGCTTCTCCCGGCTCGAGGGTAAAATGAAACTTCGCACAAAGGACAAACTCAAATATCACGTTTAATTAGGCCGCGTGTAACACAAACGCCGGGACAACGGAACAGCGACGCGAGTGTAAATTGAACTGCGGGCAACTCGCGTTCAGAATTTTTACCCGGGCAAACTTTCGCAACTTGCGATGCGCGATCGAAACAAGTTTTCTTCACTGTCCTTGTTTTGCGAAATACAGGTTATGGAAGCTGTTGCGAATTTAACTTTCGTTTACTGATTACTGGTTGTTGGAAGGAGTCTAAGGGTTGGAACTTGGGAGAGAGCTTAGTGATGAGCTTATCTGGTTTCTTAAGGTAATTAATTTCAAAAATTGTGGAAAGTGAGAAATTAATAAAAATAGGAGAACGTAGAGAGAAGGGAAGTTTAAAGATTATGGCAGTTTAGGGACAAAAGCTTAAGAACTAAGAGAGCTTAGAGATCCAAAAAATTAGGGAAATTTACAAACAAAAAGAGGGTAGGAACTGTAAAAAACTTAGAACCTAGAAAAATTAGAAATATAAAAACAAATTTATATTTCTCCAAGTTTCACTTCTAAAAGTGGAGCCCTGAAGTCCTATAATCTAAATAATATCTGAAGTCTTCCTGACAGTGAACAATCACCAAAAAGCCTATAATCGAAGAATTTTATAAAGGGTTCATCGACGCATACCGCCGTCAAATATTTTTTAATTTACGAACAGATCCACACATCATCGCTTTGGGCGTAATATTCGAATGGGTCTCTCTTTTAAATCGATTATACTGCCCCAAAGAACAAAGGATGTAAAATTAATATAGGAAAGAATCTGTCGATATTTTGTTGTTATTAATTTTAAATAGAAATGCGATATTGTTCCGGTGTACAAAGGGAAATTTTTCAAGCGCCTCAAACGACCATCGGTAAAAAGAGGTAAACAGCGTTACAAGGAGACATTGTTACAGTTAAAAACCAACCGTGACATATTCATTATCCTGTGTAGGACGCGTTTGCGGAGACTGTTACACGCGCGGAAGATACTCGGACGAAATTAGATCCTTCCGCAGGGTGAATTTAGTCTGAATGTTGTCTTCTTCTCGGTGTTCGTCCACTCCGATAACGACACTGGATAGAAGTCCAAGCTTGTTTAATTAAGAACTTCGTTTTGGCCGCTGTTTCTGTCTTTTTTCTCGTCGAGCATCGATTTTGCTGCTTTAAATTAATCGAGGGGTGGCTCGCTTTTTCTGACGACGTTGAGGTGACGAAGAATTATCGTGCAAAAAGGTCTTTCTTCTCGGACATCTCTTGTTTAGTCAAGAAATACTGGATATTATTATTACAAGTATCTGAAGGTTTTTTTATTCTGTGACAACATTGCTGAGATGGGAATTTTTTCCTAATTTAATAACAGAGGAATTTTCTCCTAATTTAAAATAAATTTTTTATTTTATTGCTTTGTTATTTAATTTGGTATATTTTGTATAAGTACTACAATAAATAACGTTATTATGTCAAGTGCGTTTGAGAGCCCCAGAAATTTAACGAAAACCACTCTGTCGAAAGTTGCAGGAACTCTTCAACTGGATTCTCTGTAATTAATTGCATAATAAATTAAGCGTCGCATTCGGTTCTTTGTGCAATTTATAAATTGTCCTGTAATGGCTCCTCAGTCGCAATTGTTCGCTCTCGGTTTCAAGTTTGTAGTCAAATTGTTCCATACTAACTTCGGCAATTACTGCTGAACAACAATTATATAGCAATATTGTACAATTCCAGAATTCTTGCACTTCAAAAACTCCATAGAACTTTCCGGCGTGGTTTATCGATTCCTCGAACTGCTGCGACCATGCGACCACAATGGAAACTTTATGCGGCAGATAATTAACGATAAACATTTCCAAAAAAGTTCGAAACAGTTTATGAGAATCTACACTTGCTAATTATTACATAACCATTTCATGAAAGTTTACACCTGAACAGCAGGATATATACTTCACTTTTTTTTTGTTCCTAACCTATAAATACATTCACGAAACTTAGAGTATCTTTTACATTTTTATTTTTTGTGTGTATTACTAGGACATTTTTAATGAAAATTAATAAATAGATTAAGAGTTGATAAACTGACTAATGATAGTAAATGTGCTATTAACAGCAGAACTACCGGGTAATCAAAATGGCGGATTTCGTCTGCACACTATGTTCCTCTAGTTTTATCCAAACATCTATCATATTTTTAAAAACTACTGCGTAGTTATAAATTAATGTTTAACTTGCTTATTTAATTTTCCAATATATTTTCAATTGAAAATGTACATCTGGCGAGTAGTGGAAGTCGTAAACTAAAAACAGTTAAACCGCCGGTCTATTGGCGAAGTTTTTGAAGCCAAAGAGCCGTGTATCCCAGACATGAATCGATCCTTAGTCCTGGAATATCCTGACGTCCCAATGCGACGACGAAGCTGACCCAGATTTCCAGGGAAACTTTCGCGAAAGTGTGGCCGGCAAGCAGTAGCCACGAACCGTTGAAATTTATGAATCGTTAAAAGGACGTTAGCCAAGAGACGTATGTTCCTAACGTGATGCTCCTCTCTTGAACGGTCTCGGTGGAAACGAACTCTCGTGTGCAGTCATAGGCAAACAGGATTAAAGGGATCTGATCCTGGAACGTTAAATACTCGGCTCCTCTTTCTGTCCTGTTCCAACCGTGAACACCAGATCGAACTTCTACTTTGAGTCACGGGCTCGAGTTTGTCTAATTCATGTAACGTGTTTGCGGATGATCAAAGGAACAGGAAAATATCATTTCGAAGTTTCACGGAAGATGAAGCTGGGAGAGCAAATAACTGACATGTGCAAGTTTCTGGGTTGGCGTTTTTCAATTAACATTAAATTCATCCTCGAGCTAATTTCTAGGGAAAATTAAGTCGATTGCTAAAATTAAATTCAGGAAATACTGTACTATTCAAAATTATTTTATATAATATTTTAGTACAAGGTACCTTCAAAGAAAATTGTCAGTTATAGGACAGAGAAAAGTCTGCTACAATTTGATGACAGAAAAGTATCACAAAAGGGTGCTTATGATACATCAATTTAAAGCTTGAAGTCTGGCAAAAGTGACTGTGTATGTGCCCCGTTAATGATCTTAATATAAAATGGCTGATACTTCGTTGGCCTTCACATTGCACATACGTTAAATGCATCATTGCTGATTTTAAAACATTGAGATTCAGTTTAAAATTCATGACAGAAAAGTATCACTAAATGACACTTGTGATACGTCAGTTTAAAGCTTGAAGTCTACTAAAAATGACTATATAGATGCACCTTTACAATTCTCGATACAAAATGGTTGATACTCCTTAGCGTTCACACTGCACATACGTTAAGTGGATAATTGCTGATTTTCAAACATTGAGATTCAGTTTTAAATTCATGACAGAAAAGTGTCACAAAATATCACTTATGATACATCAATTTAAAGGTTGAAGTCTGACAAAAATTACTATGTATGTGCCTCGTTGCTGCTCTTAATATAAAATGGCTGACTACCAGTTATAGCAACTGATGACTGATTTAAGAACATATGAAGTCTGCTACAATTTGATGACAGAAAAGTATCACAAAATGGTGCTCCTGATACATGAATTTAAAGCTTGAAGTCTGACAAAAATGACTGTGTAAATGCCCTGTAACTGTTCTCAATATAAAATGGCAGACTACTAGTTATAGCAACTGGGTCACACTGTCTGCGTCTACATGGCTGGTTCTAGTTGATACAAAGCCTTTCTAGTTAATACTAGCCTGTAATACTATTGGTACTTAAAACTGTAATATACTACCCGAAGTTATTTAAGCACCGATCCAGCGACGCCCACTTGGCATTTAATTTGCCAGAACTCCGTACTCAAAGGGATAAGACGATTTGACGCGAAGTTGTACGATCCAGTTACGAGTATCGGCTCGATATGCGAGTTAATCGTAATTCTCCAGGGAGTTTAGATCGACTAAATGATGGAAATTACGCTACAAGATAATCGAGCTTCAAAGAGGAGTTGTAATACGTAATACTAGACGCAATTGCGAGACTATGGTTCACCGATATGCCAAGAAGTTTCGCTTTCATGGAAATTACGCTCCGTTCCCTGATCACTTCGCTTTGCTTGAACGGGGTCTAATGACACGTCATAGTCTATGAACGGCTGCAATATTCTTGCTCAACGAATACTTTTGCGAAAAATAATTGTTACACGGAAACGTTTGAATAAAGTTTTATTAAAAATTCTTTGCAACTTTAATTAAATCAACTCAGTAAAATTCTTCAATATAAGAAGCTTGAAGAAATCTTTCCAGTCATCGATTTTTAATCACTGTCCGAGATAAGTTCTGAATATTTAACGACAAAACTTGGGTATTTCGCAATAAATCATTCGTCGTATTAAAAAAACGAGCACCGTTATTACACGCAATTCTATCAGACGATAATTACCCCTTTCCCTGAAATACCGCGATCGATCTCATGAAAAATGCACGCAATAAAAAGAAATTCTCCGAAGAATTATTAAAAATTGTGTCGAGAAAATGTCACAGGTAATTTGATCGATGAACGCGATCGACATCCGCGAATGCAGCGCAAATCTCTTCCGAGCCCTTCCGTGGATCCTGAGATCAGCAATTTAAAATTCGCCATGTGACAAAGAAGCTTAACGACGTAAAGAGACGTAGAACAGCGTGCCGGGGCTCGACGCGTTAACGACGCGTTGCGTTCGATCCTCCTCATCCTACGGGCCTTTTATGGAACACGTAACGAGCTCGTTCCATTAGAGGAACTCTGACCTGATTCTTTCTTCAGGGTACAGTTGATCGCCAACTTTCAAAGACCCGCTCGTGATTAACAATCTCCGTCTCGCCATGCGGTTGTGGCAAGTGTCCTTTTTTATCTTATTCCCCTTTCAGTATCTTCTTTTGATTATACGGAGATACGGAGTGGTACAGTTATTGATCGCTGTGCGTGACTTCCGGTTGATACTGTGCAGTTGCTAGTTAGATACCGTATAGTTGTAGCTATGCCTTTGTGAGGATATCCTTTGTCGCTCATCTTCGTTTTAACGATGCTCTGCATGGGTTTCTGAGTGTAGGTGAGTCTGAGGATTTGGGAGATGGAGGAATTTTGGGGGATACAGGGATTTGGGGGTGTAGGGATTTCGAAGGGTAGGGATTTAGGGATGTGGGGATTTGGGGATGTGGAGGATTCCATGTGTGGGGAATTGGACGTGTGAGGAATTGGAGATGTGAGGATTTGGGGATGTGGAGAATTGGGGATGTGGGGAATTGGGGATGTGTGGAATTGGGAATATGGAGGTTTCCATATGTGTGGAATTGGGAATATGGAGGTTTCCATATGTGTGGAATTGGACATGTGAGGAATTGGAGATGTGGGGAATTGGAAATGTGGGGAATTGGGGATGTGGGGAATTGGGGATGTGGAGGATTCCATATGTGGAGAATTGGACATGTGAGGAATTGGAAATGTATGGAATTGGGGATGTGGGGAATTGGGGATGTGGGAAATTGGGGGTGTGGGGAATTGGGGATGTGGGGAATTGGGGATGTGGAGGATTCCATATGTGGGGAATTGGACATGTGAGGAATTGGAGATGTGGCGATTTGGGGGTGTGGGGAATTGGGGATGTGGGGAATGGGGAATATGGGAAATTGGGGATGTGGGGAATTAGGGATATTGGGAATTGGGAATGTAGCAATCTGGGGACGTAGGTATCTGGATATGTAGAAATTTGGGAATGTGGGAATCTGAGAACGTAGAGATCTAGGGATGTAGGGATTTGGACTGTGAGGATCTTGGGATATGAGGACCTGCTACATATGCATCTGAAAATATAGAAATCTGAGAATATAGAAATCTAAATAGCGATGAATCTATAAGATTGAAAAATCTAATAACCTCTAAATTAAAAAATACACACCTTGACATACCACTTCCTTTTCCCAATAAAAGAACCCAAAATATCAATCCCCAGAAAACCTATTATATCCCACGCACAACAAACGTTGAATTAGCAAGCAGGAAGTGTATTCCGAAAGAACTAACCAAACGTAAGATACATTTGAGAAGTCTATGAATAAATTTTGACCGATCGTGTTGATTTGAACGCGGCAGTATTTGGAAAGTTCGTCCGATAGAGCACATTGCCCCACGAGAATAAAAGCGAAAAGAAGATTGCTGTATTGCTTTGGCGAATTCGAAGAGTTGCAAAAGTCGCGTCAGAAATTGGAGATGTTTGATTGGGTTGCGTCGGAGGAATAAAAGTATCGACCAAACTCAGTGGCTCACCAGAATCTAGGTGACTCTGGTTTCGCCACGGAATTCCTCTCCGACGTTTTTGTTCACCGTGACATACTTCTCGTTTGTAAAATGTAGTATAGGGATATGTAAATGTTTCTTGTTGCTTCTTCTTCTTCCTCTGGAATTCTGCCCGAGTTCTTTCGGGCATTTGGAGAACTTCTTTAACTACCGATTCAACTTTTTTGTGGCGGGTTCTGTCACCTATTATAATTCATTCTTGCATTCATATCTGTCGACAAATCTTATGTATCTTATAAGATGAATTTTTTCATATGAATTTTTAAATATGAATTTTTAAATATGAATTTTTAAATATGAATTTTTAAATATGAACTTTTAATATGAATTTTTACATATCAATTTTTTGGTATGAATTTTTAATATGAATTTTTACGTATCAATTTTTTTATATGAATTTTTAGATATCAATTTTTTAATATGAATTTTTAATATGAATTTTTAGGTATCAATTTTTTTATATGAATTTTTAGATATCAATTTTTTAATATGAATTTTTAAATATCAGTTTTTTAGTATGAATTTATATATAACAATTTTTAAATATCAACTTTTAATATGAATTTTTAAATATCAACTTTTAATATGAATTTTTAAATATCAATTTTCAATATGAATTTTTTAATATGAATTTTGATCAGCAAACATGAATGCACATATCATCAAATATTCATGAAATAAGAAAATCAGAGCAGGTTTCAATTTTCTAAATGTAGAGTATCTACATGACATTATTCTCCGTCCACTTTCTATTAAAATTTCGAGTAAAAGCTTCGAACAGCTAACGATGAGAAACAGCTCGATGAAATACCTTAACAAGATAGCTTTCAAATTCTTTTTTATTTAAATTAGAAGACTCTGCTCGTTTTTCCGCCGTTGAAAAAATAAACTGTCTGTTCTTCCTTCAGTTTATCCTCCAACTTAAAACAGCTCGAAATCTCGAGCACCTCGGCTTCCGGCGAGAAAACGTACAAACTTTCAAACTTTTTTAAAGTTTTCTAATAACACTCGGTATTATCCTCACCTTCAGCCCTCTTCGTTAATAAATCACCCCGGTAAATGAAAAAATTTGAATCACTGTCTTCTTCCCCTCAATATTTCGTTAAGCTTGTCCTCAGCAAAATTTCACTTTCCCTCATTTGACTTTAAAATTTTACTTAAAAATTAAAAATTTAACTTTTAAATTTGTAAGATCAACCTTAAAGTTTGACATCTGTAAATTCAACTTCAAAATTTGACTTCTGTTAATTCGACTTTGAAATTTAACTTCAAAATTTAATTTTTAAATTTAAAATTTGTAAGATCAACTTTAAGATTTGACATCTGTAAATTCAATTTTAAAATTTGACTTCTGTTAATTCGACTTTGAAATTTAACTTCAAAATTTAATTTTTAAATTTCAAATTTGTAAGTTCAACTTTAAAAGACTTCAGTAAATTCAACTTCAAAATTTGACTTCTATAAATTCGTCTTTAAAATTTAGCTTCAACAAGTACTCACACAAAATCCTACATTTGTCAAAATTTCAAATTAACGTCTGGTACTGCAAATTTTTTTATTCCACAAAAGTGTTTGAAAACGTGAAAGCAGCGTTATGAATCAGAGTGCAAAGGTTGACAATAAAGTTGACCGTGTCACAGTCGAACAAAAACGGTACCGAACGAGAGGCTGAATGTTAAACGTGGAGGAGGTTGAAGATAAACGTGAAAGCAAGTTGGAAAAAGGAAAGTAAAAGGGTTATATGATGGCGTAGGGTCGTACGCGCAGTTAAAGCACTTCATGACATATTGAAACGCTCGACCAAAGCGTTCGCTGGCGGTGAAACACTCTCGGGGCAGCTCGTGAGCGTTTATTACTTCAGAACGAGAATGGAGGAGGAAAGGCTGGGCCGGATGTGAGTCGTCGCAGGAAGAGCCGGAAACGGCGTGCAGGACCGTGTTAAATCGCGTAATCACGGTGATATTTGAGTTGCCGCGCAAGGGAAATTCCATTCGTCTACGGTTGGCAAGTGGCAGCTGCCCGGGACCCGTTGCACTCTGTAGATATAATTACGCGTCTGATTAAACGTTAGAATTGCAAGTCAACCGAGATTTGTCACTAACGTGTGTGATCTTGCGGTGTCCCTATCGGACGTGTCTACTGCAGCTATTCGGCCCGCAATGGATCGCATTGTAACTCGGTCACGGTGAAACGCGGACAGCTTGCGGGAGTTTCAATCGACGTAATCGTATTGATCGAACGAGTGTAATCGAGGGACTGCATAATCGTTGTATCTGTACTTTTTATCAAGATACTTTCTTATTTTGGTGCTTTGGGGTTGCAACTTCTGATGCGGGTGTGAGGTTATTGGCCGTTTGGTACAGTTAGCGTAGGTCTTGTTAGGGAAGAACTGATGGAGCTAATGGAGAACTGGAGGAATTTGGGGAGAAAGGAATTTGGAGATGCAGGGATTTAGGGAGGAAGGAATTTGGGGATGTAAGAAGTTGGGGACAAAGGAATGTGACACGTCGGAATTTGGGGATGAAGGGATATAGGGGTGTGGGAATTTGAGAGATTGCAAATCTGGGAATATTGGGATGTGGGGTTGCAAGAATTGGGGAATGTAGAGATCTAGGGATGGTGGAATTGAGGGATGTGGAGATCTGAGGATGCAGGAATTGGGGAATGTGGAGATTTAGAAAGGGTGGAATTGGGGAATGTAGAGATTTAGAAATGGTGCAATTGGGGAATGTAGAGATCTAGAAAGGGTGGAATTGGAGAATATAGAGTTCTAGGGATGGTGGAATTGGGGGATGTAGAAATCTAGAAGTGGTGGAATAGGAGGATGTAGAGATCTAGAAAGGGTGTAATTGGGGAATGTAGAGATCTAGAAAGGGTGGAATTGGGGAATGTAGAGTTCTAGGGATGGTGGAATTGGGGAATGTAGAGATCTAGAAATGGTGGAATTAGAGGATGTAGAGATTTAGAAAGGGTGGAATTGGGGAATGTAGAGATTTAGAAATGGTGCAATTGGGGAATGTAGAGATCTAGAAAGGGTGGAATTGGAGAATATAGAGTTCTAGGGATGGTGGAATTGGGGGATGTAGAAATCTAGAAGTGGTGGAATAGGAGGATGTAGAGATCTAGAAAGGGTGTAATTGGGGAATGTAGAGATCTAGAAATGGTGGAATTGGGGGATGTAGAGATCTAGGAAGGGTGGAATTGGGGAATGTAGAGTACTAGGGATGGTGGAATTAGGGAATGTAGAGATTTAAAAAGGGTGGAATTGGGGAATGTAGAGATTTAGAAAAGGTGGAATTAGGGGATGTAGAGATCTAGAAAGGGTGGAATAGGAGAATGTAGAGATCTAGAAATGCTAGAATTGGGGTATGTAAAAATCTAGAGATGCAGGAAATTTCCAAAGTCCCAAACTTCCAACCCCCAAATTCCCAAATTATCCAAACCCTCAAATCCCCTAATTTTCAACTTCCCAAATTTCCAAATATCCAACTACCCAAAATTCTTAAATTCTCCCACTTCTATATTTTGAAATTTCCAAATTCCCAAATTTCCACCTACCCCCAAATTTTCAAAACCCCAAATTCCCAAATGTTCAAACTCACGATCAATTATAGAACTCACCGCCAATACGGCGTTTCAATATTATCACCAAATATCGATAACCCGATAGTATTGACACACGTTGGTCCTCTGAACTTTCTACGAGGTAAACGAACCTAATCTGACACGCAACACGCACCAGGAGATTCATAAGGGTGGATGTTTTTCGTATATTATACCCTTATGATATATCACACGTGGCTGAGTAATAATGTTACAGGTAACAACAGGAGAGACAAACATTGCTGTATTCACTGTTGTTCATAAACTCCTGCAGGATGAAGGGTTGAAATTGGAATAGTGATCTGCACCCCGTCAGAACAATTTTTTTTCACCGAAACAATCACGATTCGGCAGCTACGAAAATAATTGAGGAAATTGATTGGTTTTCCAGTAAAAATCTGTAGGAAACGTCACAAAAATTTACCTGACCTGTTTATATTTGTAGACGATTAAATTTTATTTTAAGTTTCGAGCAAAAATATTTGTTGTAAAATTAAAAGATTTGGTCTAACGGGAATAAAGACACACCGGTTGCGATTTATGTAATTCGATCATTGAACGATTAACATTTTACGATCGCAATATTTTCGAACGGACATTAATACCTCGAGTCACGTGTAACTTTTATTTGAACAATTTACGATAACCGTAAAATTCCCAACACGCTCGTGTAATATAAATGCACGGTTTAACCTAAAAATTTCGGCTGATGAAAATTATACGTCCGTAACTTTTCGCGGTTTTAACTGAAATTGCACGGACCGATTACCTTAAATTACATTTGAATCACGGAAACATTTAGCGGATTAATACGAATGGAGGAAGCATAAAATTCTGATATAATGTATAATTATATTAGAAATTTGATTCGAGTAAAATCTAAAGAATCTTTGATGAATAAGTGATGTTATGAATTCGTGTAATTTACAATGTACATGTTTACAGCTGCATAATTCCTATCGAGTGAAAAGTATTCCGGAAAGATTCGAAACTTCCCCAAAACTATGCTCGAAACAAGCAGGAATGCGATCGACGCGTAAACTGTTTGCAAATAGGCCACAAGCGCGAACGCGAATCCGATTTGGTGAAGAGTTTAAAAAGTGCCGCTCGGAGAAAGTTTCTCTTAATTAAACGTTCGTCGAAACTCGAACGACCGCGGAATTTAATTAACATCCTGCTCGCGTAAGAGTACCGTCTCCGCGTGAATTAAGGGTTGAAGACGTTGATTGAACACCCTGGTGAGAAGCAACTAATCCACTCTTCGATAACAAATTAGAAAGTCTTCTTTCAATCTTCTTTCTGACAAAATTCAAATACATGTATAGTTGAAGTCAATGAAGCATAGGATTTTGACAGGATTTTTATGTGTAGAATTTTAATTATTACTTTCTATTAAAATTATTGTATTCGGTGAATGATATACAGTTTGGGGGATGTAGAAATTTGGGGATGCAGGAGTTGGGGGATGTAGAGGTTTGGAGATGCAGAAATTGGGAAATGTAGAGTTTTAGGAATGGCGGAATTGGGGGATGTAGACACTTAGGGTTGCAAGGAATTGGGGGTGTAGAGGATGATGGAGGATGTAGAGATATGGAGATGCAGAATTTGGGGAATATAGAAATCTGTGGATGCAGGAATTGGAGAATGTAAAGTTCTAGGGATGGTGAAATTGGGGGATGTAGAGATTTGGGGATGCAGGAATTGGGGGATGTAGACATTTGAGGTTGCAAGGAATTGGGGATGTAGGAAATGGAGGATGTAGAGATCTGGAGATGCAGAAATTGGGGAATATAGAAATCTGTGGATGCAGGAATTGGGGAATGTGGAGTTCTAGGGATGGTGGAATTGGGAGATGTAGAGATTTGGGGATGCAGGAATTGGGGGATGTAGAGATCTGGATGTGTAGGAATTGGGGAATGTAGAGATCTAGAAAGGGTGGAATTGGGGAATGTAGAGTTCTAGGGATGGTGGAATTGGGGGATGTAGAAATCTAGAAGTGGTGGAATAGGAGGATGTAGAGATCTAGAAAGGGTGTAATTGGGGAATGTAGAGATCTAGAAAGGGTGGAATTGGGGAATGTAGAGTTCTAGGGGTGGTGGAATTGGGAGTGTAGAAATCTAGAAAGGGTGGAATGGGGGAATGTAGAGATATAAAAAGGGTGGCATTGGGGAATGTAGAGTTCTAGAAATGGTGGAATTGGGGAATGTAGAGATCTAGAAAGGGTGGAATTGGGGAATGTAGAGTTCTAGGGGTGGTGGAATTGGGAGTGTAGAAATCTAGAAAGGGTGGAATGGGGGAATGTAGAGATATAAAAAGGGTGGCATTGGGGAATGTAGAGTTCTAGAAATGGTGGAATTGGGGAATGTAGAGATCTAGAAATGGTGGAATTGGGGGATGTAGAGATCTAGGAAGGGTGGAATTGGGGAATGTAGAGTTCTAGGGGTGGTGGAATTGGGAGTGTAGAAATCTAGAAAGGGTGGAATTGGGGAATGTAGAGATATAAAAAGGGTGGCATTGGGGAATGTAGAGTTCTAGAAATGGTGGAATTGGGGAATGTAGAGATCTAGAAAGGGTGGAATTGGGGAATGTAGAGTTCTAGGGGTGGTGGAATTGGGGAGTGTAGAAATCTAGAAAGAGTGGAATGGGGGAATGTAGAAATCTAGAAAGGGTGGAATTGGGAAATGTAGAATTCTAGGGATGGTGGAATTGGGGAATGTAGAGATCTAGAAATAGTGGAATTGGGAAATGTAGAGTTCTAGGGATGGTGGAATTGGGGAATGTAGAGATCTAGAAAGGGTGGAATTGGGGAATGTAGAGATCTAGAAATGATGGAATTGGTAGACGTAGATATCCAGGAAGGGTGGAATTGGAGGATGTAGAAATCTAGAAAGGAGGGAATTGAGGAATTTAGAAATCTGGGGATGCATGAAATTTCCAAAGTCCCAAACTTCCAATCAGTAGAGTATAATTTACATCCAGAAAAAATTCACAAAAATTGTTAAATCTTCCATAAAAGCTTATGTAATTAATTTTCTTCAAATTTTTTGCACAAACCCCGTTCTTATGAATATTCAATGAGTCCATCAGCTTCCACTTAAAAAGTACATTTCACATGTATCTTACATCAAAGGCCTCTTTAATATTTAATACCGTAAACATGATATTAAATTCTATCTTACTCAAAGTTGTTTCGCATTTTTCATTTCCTCTGTGAAATTTGAAACGCGTGAGCTATTACATTCTGACTCTGAAGAAGCAGAAATGTTTCAAGTTGTCTCGTTGTAATGGAGGACGCTTGTGACGGTGAGTTTTAACGCATAAATGTTATGTTTGTTTACAGAAGAAAGATGAACGAGATGGAGCAGATTCCTGAAGGCTGAGAGCGAGTGGATCCTTGAGATGACCGGCTGGAGAATGCAGCCGACTGCATCGGCGCTCGGCGTCATCGCCATTGTCTCCGTCATGATCACTATCACTGCTTCCGGTTAGTATTACGTGAATTAAATTTAAGCTTAGATACGGAAAAATTCTTTCAAATTTTAATTTTAGTGAAGTTTAGTTTTGGCCATGTTTAATTTTTCCAAATTTTAATTCTTGCGAGTTCCAATTTTGACAAATTTTAATTCTTGCGAGTTCCAATCTTGAGAAATTTTAATTTTTGCGAGTTCCAATTTTGACAAATTTTAATTCTTGTGAGTTCCAATCTTGCGAATTCCAATCTTGAGAAATTTTAATTCTTGCGAGTTTCAATCTTGAGAAATTTTCATTCTTGCGAGTTCCAATCTTGAGAAATTTTCATTCTTGCGAGTTCCAATCTTGAGAAATTTTCATTCTTGCGAGTTCCAATCTTGAGAAATTTTCATTCTTGCGAGTTCCAATCTTGAGAAATTTTCATTCTTGCGAGTTCCAATCTTGAGAAATTTTCATTCTTGCGAGTTCCAATCTTGAGAAATTTTCATTCTTGCGAGTTCCACTTGCGAATTCCAATCTTG